>PVIA01012074.1:20153-40276 GCA_004024845.1 Tonatia bakeri | reverse complement strand
ACATTTAAGGTTATTATTGATAGGTACTTATTCATTGCCATTTATGTACATGTGCTCCTCTCTCTCTTTCTCTTTTCCTTCCTTTCCTTAAATCAGACCCTTTAGTATCTCCTGCAGAGCTGGTTTAGTGGAGGTATATTCTTTTAGACTTCTTTTGTCTGGGAAGCTTCTTATTTCGCCTTCTATCTTGATTGAGAGCTTTGCTGGGTAAAGTAGCCTTGGCTGCAGGCCTCTGGTTCTCATTACTTGGAATATTTCTTGCCATTCCCTTCTGGCTTGAAGTGTTTCCATTGAGAAATCAGCTGTTAGCCTTATTGGGCTCCCTTGTATGTTACTTCCTTTTTCTCCCCTGCTGCCTTTAAGATTCTCTCTTTGTCTTGAAATTTTGCCATTTTAATTATGATGTGTCTTGAGGTGGGCCTCTTTGGGTTCCTCTTGATTGGAACTTTTTGTGTTTCCTGGATTTGTGTGACTTTTTCTCTCATCAAATTGGGGAAGTTTTCCTTCATTACTTTGTCAAGTAGGTTTTCTATCCCTTGCTCATCTTCTTCTCCTTCTGGAATCCCTATTATACGGATATTATTCTGTTTCATATTGTCTTGCATTTCTCTTAATCCCTCTTCATTTTTTCTGAGCCTCTTTTCCTTTTCTTGTTCTTTCTGGATGTTTTTTTCTACTTTGTCCTCCAATTCGCTGATCCGATCTTCTGCTTCATCAATCCTGCTTCTCATCCCTTCTACTGTGTTCTTCAGTTCAGAAATTGTATTCTTCATTTCCTCTTGGCCTTTGTTGATAGTTTCTGTTTCCTTTTTCATATTGATATAGTTTGCAGTGAGCTCAGTGTAGCTTCCCTGTAGTTTCTGGAAGCTGATTGTGAGCTCATTGAACTTCCTTATAATCATTGTTTTGAACTCAATATCTGATATTTGAGTTGCCTCTATTTCATTTAGCATTCCTTCTGGGGCTTCCTCCTTTCCCTTCATTTGTGGATTGTTTCTTTGTCTTCTCATTGTTTCTGAGACTCTTCTTGTTAACCTCTGTTTCTTAACTTGATCTGTTCTGGTTCCTTGTGTTTATGGTGTGATCTTCTGTGGTAGAATACCTGCGAGGATCAGTGGTGTAGTCTCTTTGGGGTATCCTGGTGTTCACAGCTTCCCCCTACTCTTTTTTGTGATCAGTTGGAGGAGTAAGGCAAAATGGGTTAAGACAGAAAACCAGTATTCTATGATATACAGTAGCAGCCAGTAGAGAAGGGGTGGGAGATCCTTTGTCTATATATAGTGTAAACCGTGATCTTCTGCCCCACTATCTACATTTTAAAAAGTATGGAAAGATAAGACTCTTAGTGGAGAGAAAAGTATTGTTAGTTGGATCTACAAAGCTATGAGACAGCAAGAGGTCAGATTCTGAGGTAAGGTAGGAATAAAGAATAGTAAATAGGGGTAGTGTGTAAAAGAATAGAGGTAACCCCTACATTAGTAGAGTTTTGGAAATTGCGAAGTGAGCCAAGATCTGTGAGGGGTGTTAAGTTGTATTTACAAGTGTATGGAATAAGTCTTATTTATAGTGATATTGAAGCAACAATCTTACGGCAGATTCTATGAGATCTAGACAACAAGAATAAGGAGCATGGAATCTTGAGTGGTGTACCAATGGGACCCAAGTGAGGGACAATAAATTATCAACACGTTGTGAGTGTGATAATAGGGGGAACCTATCAATCAACAGTATAACCAGCTAAGCAAAGAAGATTATGTAGAAAGAAAAGAAAATACTATTGAAATAAAAAATGTCAGAAAAGAGAGAAAAAGATAATATAAATTTGCATGCTAAAACAAAAACAAACAACAACAACCAAAATAAAACAACCAGCAGATATATTACAGGAGAGATAGATTTGGAGCAGAAGTAATAACACTAAGATGGATGGAAAAGAATTATAAGGAATTGAGAGATATAAAAATATAAAGAGTTTTTTCTTTAAATAAAATGTTGCTTAATAAACCAAATCAAGATACAATCAAACAAACATTAGTAGGATAAGGGGAAAAAAAGAAAAGAAAAAAATATAAAGAAAAAAGAAAGAAAGAAGAAGAAAGCACAGAGAGAGAGAGAGAGAAAGATAGAAAAAATAAAGAAACACCCACAACAAAAGCAAATTTAAAACACAAAGAAAGAAAAAAGAAACACACACACACAAAAAACTCTTGTTGGTTTCTGACTGGCCAAATCAGTGTTTCTGTTCCTGCCAGCGCAAGCAGGCTGAGGAGCGAGGGGTGAGACTGCCTTTCACCTTTCTAAGACAGAACTCAGTCAGACTCAGGGCTGGCCACCAGCTTTTCCCAGAAACGATTGCTGTCTCCCTCTGGTTTCAGGGCGCAGGCTGCGGAGGTGGCCAGGCGTTGCACCCCTCCCCCAGCTGCGCCACCACAGGCTCTACGCTCAGCGGAGCCCCCGCCTCTCTTCCGGGTCACGGTGCCTGGGTCGGGACTGCGAGGGGTCCCGTACTTCCCTTCGTGGGCTCCCCGTTCTCGAGAAGCACTGTCTCTCCTCCGGTCTCGAGACGCACCCTCCGGGGCTTGGGAAGGGTCGCGCCTTTCCCTTTGCCTCTGCTGCGGACACCAGAACTCGGGAATAGCTTTTTTCTGGGTTCTCCGTTTGAGTGAGTAAACCCACAGGGCGCACGCCCGCGCCAGATCGTCTCAGCTCCAGAAGCCCTTCCCTGTTCCCAGCTGGGCCGTGGGGTCTCAGTCCACCCTAAAACCACACACACCCCTGTTTGGGGGCATGGGCGCCCAGGGGAAGGACTCCACCCCCACGACAAGGCCTCTCCTGGTCCAGCAGACTGGGTACTCACTGTTCCCCGTGGGTGCGCACAGTTCCTGCGTTTCTGCTTTCCAACCCCTGACTGGGGACGGGGCGGCACGGTGACTCCGCTCTCCTGGGTGCCCTCCGAGCCCAGCATGGGTCCCTTTTGGCCTCCTACCATCCGTTCATTCAATATCTGGATAACTTCTGATGCCCTATTTTCATAAATGTTGCGATATCCATGGTCTCCTGCTCTGTTTCTCCTCAGATCGGCCAAATTCTCCCCTGAGCACTGGAGAGGGAGATCAAGACTCCTCGTCCCAAGCCGCCATCTTCCCTCTCCTTCCGGTTGCATATAAATTTTTAAATGTTTGTTCTATATCTGTGAAATATGCCATTGGTACTGTAATAGGTATTGCATGGAATGTATAAATTGCTTTGGGTAGTATGGACATTTTGATGATGTTAATTCTTCTGATCCATGAACATGGTATATGTTTCCATTTTTTTGTGTCTTCCTTAATTTCTTTTTCAGTGTTGTGTAGTTTTTTTAATACGGGCCTTTTACCTCCTTGGTTAGGTTTATTCCTAGGTACTTTATTTTTCTTGTTGCTATGTCAAATGGGATTTTTTTCCTGCTTTCTGTTTCTGATGTTTCATTGTTGGTATACAAAAATGCCTTTGATTTCTGGATATTGACTTTGTATCCTGCCATTTTGCCATATTCATTTATTAGATCAAGCAGTTTTTTTGGTGGAGTCTATAGGATTTTCTATGTACACTATCATGTCATCTGAAAACAATGACAGTTTTACTTCCTCCTTTCCAAATTGGATGCCTTTATTTCTTCTTCTTGTCTGATTGCTGTGGCTAAGATTTCCAATATTATGTTGAATAGAAGCAGTGAAAGCAGACATCCTTGTCTTTTTCCTGATCTTAGTGGGAAAGCTTTTAGTTTTTGCCCACTGAGCATGATGTTGGCTGTAGATCTCTCATATATGGCCTTTATTATGTTGAGGAATGCTCCCTCTATTCCCACTTTGCTGAGTTTTTTATCATAAAGGGGTGCTGTAGTTATCAAATGCTTTTTCCACCTCTATTGATATGATCATGTGATTATTATCTTTGCTTTTGTTTATTTGATGTATTACATTTACTGATTTGTTAATATTTTGCCATCCTTGAACCAACCTACACTATACACAAAAATAAATTCAAGGTGAATAGAAGATTTGAATATAAGTTGTGACACCATTAAAGTCCTAGTGGAGAACATAGACAAAAAAAAATTCAGATATTCCATGCAGCAATATTTTCACTGATATATCCCCTAGAGCAAGGGACATAAAGGAAAAAATAAACAAAGAGGATCTCATCAAAATAAAAAGCTACTGCACAGCTAAGGAAAACAGCATTAAAATGAAAAGAAGGAAGGAGCTCCTACCCTTTGAGATAGCAAGGGTGCAACTGGAGAGCATTATGCTAAGTGAAATAAGCCAGGCAGTGAAAGACAAATACCATATGATCTCGTGATTAACAGGAGCCTAATCAACAAAATGAACAAGCAAGGAAAGTATAGCCAAAGACATTGAAATTGAGAACAGGCTGATATTGATCAAAGGGGAGAGAAGAGGGGATAATGTGGGAAAAGGGTAAAAGGCTTACAGGAACAATTATAAAGGGCATATGGACAATAGCAAGGTGGGGTGGAAATGGGGGAGGGAGGCGGGGAGAGCTGGGGTGGTGGAGAGGGGTGGGGGAAAAGGCAGAAAACTACTTGAACAACAATAAAAATAAATAAATAATTAATAAAAGAAAAAGGGTGGAGGATCATAAGGGAGATTTGAAAGGGCAATGTCAAAAGTGGTGTTTCTCATTTCTGCCTGTGTATTATTGGCCAAAACTCAGTCACATGACAACACACTGAAAGTAAGATGTGTAAAGGGCATGGATTTTGGCTGAATCATAGCCAACTCTGCCTCAATCATATGAGAACAAGAGAGGGATTTACAAAAGTCTGACCACCTGTAATAAGGGAGCATATCTTAAAAGATGAAATATGAGGAAAATAAATATATAAAGTACTTAATTTGGCAAAAACCCTTTTGCAGAAGCATGTGGTGAAGATGTGGCTTCACTGCAATACAGTCATTAGTGGCTTAAAGCTTCCGTGTGTCTGCAGTTCACATACTGAGGGAACAGCTGAAGTTTGCCAAGTGCTTTCTATGTGACATACACTATGTTGGGCATTTATGTACCTTATCTCAGCTCATCTTTACAACCACCCTCTGAGGTCATAGTCTCATCACCTTCATTTCACAGATAAAGAATCCAGGGCTCAAGGATATCAAGTAATTTGCCCAAGATTACATGGGCTCTGTGAGGCCAGTGAGATTCATGTCTGTGTCTGTCTCATTCAGACTTCAAGTCTTTCTATAGGAATGCATTTCCAAATCAGAGAGGAGTTCATCCTGCTCCCCTCCATGCTAGATAGACATCCTTGGGATGCACAGTGTCAGTTCTTGGGGCCACACTCTGGCAGAAAAGAGAGGGGAAGGCTGGGTATTGAGGAGCCTACTTGGTGCCAACACCCTGTCCTAGAGTCGGGGGATAGGTACCTGGTGCTGTTTGGTCTGGAGAAAGGACATTTCAGGTGGTTGCTCCAGCTATGTGAAGGAAGGGAAGACAGAATGAACAAGTTTTCAGAGCTCAGAGAATTAGGACCAAAGCCTGAATAGGTGCAGTTACAGAGAGACAGTTTTCTATTCTATACAAGAAATAGAGTTTTTTCTTTACTTTTTTATTTTTAAATACAGAGACTGGAAGTTGAAATGTTTTCCATCACTGGAAGTTTCTGGGCCAGTGTTGGGCATGATTTGCTTTTGGTGTTTGTAGAATTCAAGACTCCTTTGGGGAGTGGTGGCCATTCCTCTGTGAAGCTTCTCTAGGTTGTGGATGGTCCACATTCTCCTTTATGCCCCATGGCAACCTTGAAAAGAGCCCTATTGCTGCATTGAGATATCTTATTGAACTTAAATTTCTGCAGTAGATTTAATCTACCTTCATATCTCCAGTAGCTAGCTGAGTGGATAGTTAATATTGGCTTGTGATGAATAAATGAGTGCATGAATGAATGCATGTTGGGTTGGGGAGTAAGGACACATGATTTCTTGGTTCCCTCACAACCCCAGGATTTCCTACTTCCACACACAAAATGAACTTCTTTCTAACAACTATGGGTGAATTTTGTTCCTTCTGTGCTACCTAATTCTGAGTCCTGGGTTAGGTCCACAGTACCAGTTACCTCTCCTTCCATAATACAGGATCTAGGGTCACCACCAAACTTGCACACGCAGGATGGCTGGACTTGGTCTCCAAATCCTCAGCCCTTGCTCAGTACCAAGCACAGTGCCCCACTCAATGCTCTTAGATTATTTTTACATTACTGACAGCATTGTTCATACTACTGATAGCTGCCATGGGTTGAATGCTTATTATGCATACGTCACAGATGGTTACTTGGCACAATCTCTTTTAAAGTCAAGAACCAACTGTAAAATAGTCTTTATAATTCACATTTCCCAATGTGAAAACAAAATCTTGCAGTTCAGAGAAGGTACCTACATGACTGATCTGGATTTCAGCCTAGTCCTGTCTCACTTCAGTGCTGTTTCCCTAGCAGGTGTCACATACCTGCTTGCACCCCTCAGATTGCACCATCAGAGAGGTTATTACTTGTCCTTTCTCCCCAGAAGAAAAGCAACTTTGCACAGTCCTGCCACCTGGAAAATGTTCCATAAATGATTAGTGTTAAGAAAGAGCAAAAGGCTTAGCAGCCACTTTTCTACTCATAGAGCAGGGAGCCACACTTTCTGGGCAGAGAAAGTGTAGCCGAGTGGCAGTCACTGGCACCCGTGGAGTACAGCCCTGGGTTGGATACATTTAGGCACCCTGCCCTTATTATTCAGGATCTCCTGAAAGCAGAGCCTGAGACATGGACTCCAGTAGTTTAATAGAGGAGCAATAGCAGAAAATAAAAGTGAAGGGGCAAGGGGGCAGGAAGGAGAAGGCACAAAGCAAAGAAGCAGTGTTGAGTGCTGCATGACCTGGGGCAAATGGGGGTCTGTGGCATTAGAACTGGGTAGGATGCTCCTCCAAGTAGTTTCTGCAGAGATGGCTGCAGGGAGAGTTCTCCAGCAACCTCTGCCCCAGTGGCTAGGGCCAGCTTCCTTGCACTTCCAGGACCTGGGTAGCCTCCTTAGGCTTTGAGAGAACCACAAGCAGAAAGGCTGAGAGCTGCTGTTGGTTCATGCAGTGGGACTCTGCCCATAGCCACAACTGAAAGAAGGGGCCCAGACTGTGGTAACCTTCCTTCCCCAGGAAGAGCCTAGGCTCCAGGAGCTCAAAACACACCTTTTCAGATCACTCTGAGGGTGTCCTAGGCTGGGACCTTGAGTCGGGAAGTGGAGGAAAGCCTTGGCCTCTGTCAGGAAAGTGGAAGGTCTCAGGTGTTCCCTGGCACAATACTCAGCCCAACAGGATGCCCAGGCCTGCAGCTCTTACACTGAACTCTCCTATCTTTCCCACAGTGTTCATTCTCTTCCTGTCCTTGAGCTGAAATATTCTGGTGACTCAAAAGTGCCTGCCAGAAGAGATGAATGAGCACATTATGTTTGAAGACCTTGGAGTTTTGGGGAAAGAAAGAGGAATACATTTCTACTGTATGTTCTCTGATGTGAATTTGTCTTTCTACCACTGTTCTGTGACTGGGGATCCAAATCTGGCCCTTCAAAGGCTTCCATCCAGGCAGAGCATTGCAGATATTCTTTATCTTGAAACTTTTTGAAAAGGAACATTATGGAGAAAATAAGGGAAAATGAAGCATCCTTCTCTTTTTGTAAACTTTGTATTCATTCATTCACTCATTCATTCATGCATTCATTCAGTTTTTCATCAGTATCCCCACATTTTTTCAGGAACAGAGAGCTATGGGATCCAGTCTTCAAGACATAAAAAATCTGGGGAGAGGGACATAAGGTGGTGCCACTTTGCTAAGCACAACTATGGAGCATCAATCACAGATTAGGGTGAGAGCAGCATGGGTCAGAAGAGCTGGGTCTCTACAAGTTTGTGTGGTCACAGCACAATCCTTTCCTCTGGCTGAGGCAAGTCAGGTGAGGAAGCTTCAGATGACATGATGGTGATCTCTGCCACAAAGCAGTAAACTGAGATCACTTCCACCATTCAGACAGCAGCCAGCTGGCCAATTTCAAACTCATGACTGCTTTCAGTGAAGGATGGGGCTGCTTACCCAAAGCTCGTTATGTGATCTTTCTGTCCCCACTGCCCATGGGATTCTCATTCTGGTGTCATCTCCCCTGCCCTGATTATGAAAGGGCTCACTACTTACTGTGGGGAGAAGGTGACAAAGGTGAGGGAGAGGAGGAGTGTGGACAGAGAAAGTCCTGGGAAACCACTAGGCCACAGAACACTTCTGTGTATACTTGAAAAGGGTGCCCCTTACACTGCTTTGTGGGCACTGGCTTAGTGGTTCAGTGTTTTTTAAAGGTGTCTTTTGGAGGGGTACTTCTGAGGTCCTGGTAGAATTCTATTTCTTGACCCTGGGGCTGATTACATGGGTCTGTTCAGTTTGTGATGATTAGTCAAAACTGGACCTTGTGATTTATATACTTTTCTTTTTTTAAAAAAAGATTTTATTTATTTATTTTTAGAGAGGGAAGGGAAGGAGAGAGAGAGACAGAGAGAGAAACATCAATGTGCAGTTGCTGGGAGACATGGCCTGCAACCTAGGCATGTGCCCTGACTGGGAATCGAACCTGCGATGCCTGGTTCGCAGCCCGCGCTCAATCCACTGAGCTACACCAGCCAGGGCGATTTATATACTTTTCTTACATGTATGTAATACTTCAATGACATTTACCACAAAAATTAAAGGAATAAGAAAATATATTTTAAAAATACCCTTTCCTCCAGGTTGGCAAGAGCATCTCTTGCCTCTTCACCCTTGTGCACTGCATGCACATCCTACACACTGTATATGGCTGCCCTGAGCTTGCTCAACGTCTTAAGTCTCCGGGGTGCTTCCTTTAACTATGTTCAGCCTCTAGAAGGTCATCTTGTCAGTGGATGTCCACTTAGTCTACCCACCAATAGTGTTGAGACTCTGTAGCCTTCTGAGCAGAGCCAGATCTTTGCCTCCTTCACTGCTGATGGCAGCTCAGCTGTGTGGCTCAGCAAAGAGGTCACCTGTGCAAGTCCCCTGCTTTTGAAAAAGCAAAAAGAAGTTAGGCAGTAGCTTTTCATGGTAGAGGCATTTTGAATGACAGCTGAAAATGCACATAGGACTAGGAAATTCTCAAGGTTCTTGAGGAGGTTACGTTTCAGCTGTTGATAAATAACTTCTAACTGATTTCTTACTGACTCATCCTTTTCTGGTACTGTTTCCCTCTGCCCTGCCAGCCTCCCTCAGAAGTGGACCACTGGTCTTTGTCATACAGCTGGAACCTCAAATCTGAAGCTATCAAAAGGAAGTCAAACTTTGTCTCAGTTTCTTTTTTCCCTAGTAGTGTTAGCATGGGCTTTTAGCTGCAATAAAGGGACAGAAGGAGAGATTTACCAAGAGCCTCTCCCCATTCTTATTTGCTTTTCCTGACATGCCTCAGCCTGTCCACATGTTGTAAGACAGGATTTTCTCTGTGGCTATTTTCAGAAGCCCAGACCACATCTCATCACAGCATAAGAACATAATTCAAAGCAGCCCAGTTCCACACCAGGAATCATTGCATATGCAAGATCAGACGTGTGAGGCTTAACCCACAAGTACAGTAGTTCTATTTCAGGAACAGGCCACATTTGAGACGCCAAGTGGAAGAGATGGTGCACTTTTAAAGAACAGTGTTAGAATTTTCCAAGTGTGGGTGGTTACTCTTTATCAAAGGATCACATCAAAACCTACTCTCTATCAGGCTCCCAGTAGTATTTCTGTCCTAATTGTGTTTGCTGTTGTCAAAACTAGTCAGTGGCAAAGCTTAAAAAATTGGAAGCAGGTGGCTAATGTGTGGCCTGAGGAATATGTGTGAGGTTGGGAAGCATGTCTTGGAGGAAGTAGTGGGGAGGATCATCAGAGAGGAAGGGGAGATGTAGAGAGTATGGGATACTCTGGGGAAGACTAAGGTGCTTGGTGGGTTAGGAAATAATTGGAGGACAGCAGTTGGTACCTTCCGTGAGAGGCCTACAGGAGCATCAAGCTCTGCCTTTGCTCAGGGCATCATTGAGGGACAATGGGTAGATAGATCTGTTTAATCACGTACCCAGATCCAACCTTGGGAGAGGAGAATGGATTGGTGCATACAGGGAGCAAACTGTTAGCCAGTGGAGTTCTTTGGGAGCCTGGCCAAGTTATGGAGTTCCTTTGTTTCTGGTCTCAAATAAAAAGCTGTACGTGTCCAAGGAGACATGAGGCATGCTTGGGGTAATGTGCTTTGTGGTGGAGGGGAGGAACCTGGAGACAGAGATGGTGAGTGTTCAGGTTCTGACTGAAGCAGATTTCCAAAGTTTGCTATAGATGTTCCTAGTCTCTTTGCATTGTCTTGGCCATGAACTCTGGCCTCCCTTGTCCCCCAGCCCCACCTTTCCTTTGGAAAGGACCTTGTGCACTCTCATCCCCAGCTGAGCCTGCTCCCTGGTCATTGCAGGCCCTGCCCACTGATTGAACAATGAGGGCATCAAAAAACCAAATACCCAGGATCGCCAGCACTGCTGATGGGGCCTGTTTCCATTTTATAAGCTGCTGCCTCCAAATTGTAATGAATTATTCCCATCTTGGTGGCATTACCATCTCATAGTTCAAAAGGCAGAGTTGCTGAGGACTAAGAAGTGTGCTGAAGTCATGGATTTAGAGATAGGTCCGATTCTGATTAATTGAATGTTTATGGACCCCTGATGTGAGGCAGCCAATGTTGCTCACTTCCCAACCACCTAAGAGGTCAATTCTCATCAGACAAATGAGGGCAAGACTTACCATACCAGTATTGGCTGGTCCCCAACTTATAAACTCCTGATCCATGATGGATTTAAAGTTTTTTAAGGACATCTTTTGAATTGCTCATTTATTTTCTATTTTGTGGTAAGATTTCCAGACTGGTAATTTAGAACTACGAGGTAGATAGAACAGGTCTTGATTTCAACATAAGATTTCCAAAATCTTGTTATAACTTCATCAGAGGCCAAAAGACAACTGGGTATGGATGGGATGCAGCTGGTATATTGGTAGCTGAGTGAAAAACTGCTCCAAATATGTGATCAGTGTCCTGGGGTGGAGGAGGGGTCCTCTATAATGGCATGTCTGCACTTGACTCCAGGAAGTGCAACTTTACAAATGATAGAGAATTAGAAAAGGCAAGTCATAAAGAATTTCAGTGAAGACATAAAAGGCATAATTATCACATTTGCAAGAGGCCTAAGGGTTATAGTAGTAACCACAAAGTGTAATGAAGAACCAAGATTCTTGGCTATCTCCACAGTGTGTAGACAGAGGAGATGAAATTTAATAAATTTAATTGGGATGAGTGCAAAGTCCCACACATACATTTCCAAAACCAACTATACACATGTAGAAAGGTTTACTCTGGCTAAGAAGTTTCTTTAGAGAGTGCTGTGTCATCTAGTTTTGTTAATGTTGTCAGTGGGAATTAGGTCCTTTTCACGGGACCACAAGAAAAGCATTTCAAGGACCCACACACAGGAGACTCTGGGGTAGCAAGATGGTTTTTATTCATGTGAAAATAGAAGCTGTCCCCTGGGTTTCCTATGTCCCATCTCCCTCCATTCTGCAATGGAAAAAGTCCAACCCTGTCCTCAGCAAGGCCAAGACAAAAGCCAGGGTCCAGAATTTCTGCTTCATATTAAAATACAGTCATTTGGAGCCTGCAGGTGGCTGCTAAGTGGTCTCAGTCCCCATCCGGGTAACTCAATTTATTCTCCATGCCATCCAGCAGGCTCCCTCCTAGAGGCCATGGGCCACATGGCTGCTAGGACCACATGGAGAGAACAGGTGAGTACACCATGTGAGTGTAGGTTACCAGCAAGAGAGAGAGAGAAAGAGAGAGAGAGAGAGAGAGAGAGAGAGAGAGAGCAAGAGAGAGAGCATACTTTTGTTCCCTTGGTATTATAACCAGGAGTTTGGCTTTGGGGTGGATAAGGTGCTTTCTCAAAAGAACCAATCAACTTCCTGAACTTTCACAGGCTTCAGATGAGCCACACCCCCTAGTTAGACTGACCAGGCCTCTGTGGTCCAGCACCTCCCCCTATGCCTCCCAACAATCTGATATGGGAGTGAGGGAGTAGTGTTAATTCCCTTGGCAGAGAAATGCTCTAATCCCCTGGGGTGTGAAGCTGTAGCTTCTCAGCTAGCAAGCAAACAGGCTTATGTTTCCCAGTTTATTAAATTCAATTTCTAATTCACCTTCCTTTCTTTTCTTTCTCAGTATTTAGCTAAACACCAGTGGCAACAGCATGATCTGACATGGCCGAGAATGTGCATGAATAGAGAAAAGGTGGTAGTATGGCTCTCAGACCTCCCTTTCTTTCACTTTCTTCCCTATCTTTTTCTAGCAGCAAGGCAGTATGTTAATGCTCTCTTGAAGGCTTTCTCCTCCTATCTGATGTCATTACCAATAAAGTTAATTTGCAAGTTAACCAGAACTACCATTACTGGTTACTAAATGCCTGACTGCAAGAGAACTCACCACCAGTGCAAAATTGAGATCCTGATAGAAAGGAAGGAGGGGAGAGTGGAAATACTAACTGGGCAGACAGCTGAAAATGTCAGCTACTCTAAGATTCTTTAGGTCTTTTTTATTTTCCATAAAGCCTGGTAGAGTGTTAGGTCATCAGTGGGTTGATTAGTTAATGGATTCTTGCATTACTCTTCCCCATGATATGTGTTCTTAGGCCATGACTGCATGCTCAGCCTAAAAAAGGAGCATCTTTAGGCAATGATGTAAAGAGCCTGGTGAATAAATATCAGCTTCCCTGCGTCCTTGAGGAGCAATTCACAGGTGGTTTAACATTGTGTCTCAGAGCATCCCCTGTTGGGATTGAGCCCTTGTTGTCCACAGAGGTCACATGCTCATGACTACATCCTATATTGTCCTTCTTCCCTCTCCTGTCTCAATTTCCCACTCTCTTGCTGCTACTTCCTGGAACCACTTCCCAAATAAACTACTTATTTCAGGATCCACTTTGGGGGAAAACCAAATAAAGATAAAGGCTGAATAATTAGAACTACTTGGTTGGGAGACTAAAATGGCAAATGTCATCATCATATATAATCAGTTCCTTAAGTAACATTTATTAGGCACCTGTTGTCCTGCAAGAAACTGCACTGTGTGGCACATGTTTACACAAATGAGTGAACTTGAGTTTGTAGTATATCTGGGAAGGTCAAGTAGGTATATCCTGCCCAGAAAGTTCTCAGTGCTAAAGGCAGTGCAGTCTTCTCCACAAATGCTCTGGTCTACTCTTCTTCCTCATCTATATCTCTAAAAACTTTTCTTAACTCTCAAGGAAAAATCTTTTAGAAAAAAATATTTGGAAGATGCTGCTGCTATGGGCCACCAAATTAGATAACCTTAGTAAGGGCCAACCACAAGACATAGGTACACATTCACTCCCTCTTAGAGCAAGCATACCTCCCATTCTTCAAATCCTGCCATGTTGTCTTGAGATGGTAAGCATTTCAGTGACTGGATTCTCCTGCAAACTGCCCCTCTGAAGCCAGGAGTGACTCAGAAATTTGCTGTCAACTCATGAACCCCAAGTCTGGTCACTAAGCCAGGCAGACTGGCAGGGGCAAGGGAGTGGCTGTGAGCAGTGACTTCAGCTTATAGGGGCTGTGACCTGAGGTCAGTGCAACATCCAGTCTCCAGTGTGGCATGCAGTCCCCCAGTACTCACTCTGGTAGGTACTTGGTGTTCACAGAGACAGAAGATGATGCTGTGACTTTGTGCAGAGCCTCCCTGTTAATGTCTTGGAAGCTTAAATTTTAGAAACTAAGCTTTCTCTTGGAATTAATATAACGAGAGACATGCCGTACCAGATATGGACCCTCCATGAGCTTTCTGATACTGTAAAAAGAAACACCAAAAAGAGCATCCAAAAAAACATCCAAACCCAAGAATAAATGAATAATGTAATACTTATCAGAATGTGGCCTGGGATGTAAAAGGAAACCCTAATGTCATAATCCTACATCTTGTTGCAGTCTCACATTTTATGGCCAGAGCCTATAAATGGCCTCACATTTATAGTCTCACTGGGGAAGGACAGAGGAGGACAGGTTCTGGCTTCAACTCTGCCTCATTGGCTGTGTGACCTGGAGCAAGTCAGTTTACCTCTCTGCACTTTAACTTTCAAATGAAGGAATTAGATTGCATCATTTTCAAGTAACTTTTTTTTTTGCATGATATAAATTCAGACTAAAATAAAAATTATTTATGGCTTCTTTTTTTCACGCAAAAAAGAAAAGAGAGAAAGACCTCATGGGCACAGACAATGGTGTGATGATTGTGAGGTGTGAAAGGGAGGTGGAAGAGGGTATGGGGTGATAAATGGTGATGAAAAAAATAATAAAATGTTTTACTGAAATCTATAAGATAAAATGTGTATTCTTAGAGTTTAGGTGATTTACTTTGCTGGAGAGAACACCAATGGAAAAGTCAACACTGCTTTTTAGCCTCTGAAATGTTAATAACTGGGCATAATCCAGAGATGGTAAAATGCTGGAACCTTTCCAGTGTTCTACTAAAAGTGCATCTCTGCACTGTCTTTGAAGCTGGGAAAAGCCCACACATCCTAAAGGCCACAAATCACTCATTATGGGACCTAGGTCCCACTGCTGACTCCCTTTGAGTACAAACACTCTCTGGGCCTGTGGCTTTGGCTTGCTATGTGTTCCATTGGGAGGAAAATAAGGGAGTCAACAGGACAGCAAGTGGAGCAGTCCCTGGAAAAAGAACCCCATGTGGCCCCTCCAGAAATTACCTCCAGCCTGGAATAATCAAGAGTGCCAGCTCTAGCTCTAAATCTCAGAGGTGGCAAAGCCTTGGGATTTGGAGCTCCCAGGTGAATCACAGAGCCTCTGGGAGGCAGCCAGGGATTTGTTCCCCAACCTTTTCCTCCAGAAAGTCCAGATTGTACACACTCTGCAGTTACATAATTATCCTTTCACACGTGACTCCTGCACACTTGGGTTGGCAGTACTGGTGAAAACTAAGGTGCTTTATAGGTCAGCACAGATTTTGGAATTGTTCATCCTACGTCCTGCAAAAAGGGTGATTCCAGGCCCGTTTCCTTCACATGCACCCCCTCACACATACACACATGTTCACACATGTTCCTGTGTGTGCATGTGTCTATAGTCTCTCCATCCTTGGTTTTACTTTAATAAAGTCAGAGTCAGGCTTTGTACCCAGGCATTTGATAGTAGCTATGTAAAAATTATTTTTTCCAATTTAAGTCTTATATTTGGCATTTGTCCAGGCTATGTTTTTCTTCATTTCAACAAACCCAAAATTTTGGTAAAATCCATATAAAAGTAACATCTTAACGATTTTTAGTGTCTAGCTCAGTAGCATTAAGTACATTCACATTGTTGTACGAACATCACCATCATCCATCTCCAGAATTCTTTTTATTTTGTAAAACAGAAACTCTGTCCCCAGTAAATAACTCCCCACCCACCTCCCCACTGCCCATTGCAGCCACCGTTCTACTTCTTGTCTCTCTGAATCCAGCTATTCTAGGCACATCATAGAAGTGGAATCATCCAGTATTTGTCTTTTTTTGTCTGGCTCACTTCATTCAGGAGAGCCCTCAAGGTTCACTCATGTGGTAACCTGTGTCAGAATTTCCTTCCTTTACAAGGCTGAAGAATATTCCATTGTATAGGGTGGGACAAAAGTGATTTACTGTTGTTTGTATGGAAAATAATACAATAACTAATAAATAATAATATAAGAATAAGCAGTGTTTCATGTACTCACATGACTATATCACATTTTGTTTACCCCAGACTGTGTTTTTCAAAGTTGATTGAGTGGTCCACTTTTTATTGTTAATATATATCCTGTGGTTTTCCATATTTGAAATAAGAATGATATTTAATGGAAAAAATAGAGATTTTTTTTTAAATGAAACTCTTTTTTTTAAGATTTTATTTATTTATTTTTAGAGAGGGAAGGGAGGGGTGGAGAGAGAGAGAGAAACATCAATGTGCAGTTGCTGGGGGCCATGGCCTGTAACCTAGGCATGTGCCCTGACTGGGAATCAAACCTGCGATGCCTGGTTCACAGCCCGTGCTCAATCCACTGAGCTACACCAGCCAGGATGAAAAAATAGAGATTTTTTTACTTTGAAAGCTTTTCAAAGTCACTTACCTTAATGGACTTAAGAATTGTGACCTGTAGGCACTTGAGAAATTGTGACTAGTTAACACACTTGCCTTAGCCCATTAGAGTGGTTAAAATAGTAATGTTGTGGTAATATTTGCTCTGAACTCACCTCACCCCTCCAGCATGAGCCTGGGAGTCATTGAGTATCCTGAGATTTTGAAGGACTTGAGTCCCAGCACCTGCCTATGGGAGATTCCAAGCATGGCATGCAATAGAACAGTCTTGGTTGACTTGAACTGGGTGATTAAGATGGTTTATTAAGTTAAGTTGCTTTTAATAGAAGGTACACACATTCCAATATATTTTAAAGAGATATTGAGCATAACTCTGAACATACCAGCCAGTCATATTATAGTCCCCAGCACCTTCTTCCCATTCAGTACTTCCCTAACATCACCCCCATCTAAGGGTCCATCAGATAAAACAGCCAAGTAAAGGTGGATTTCTTGCAATCAGTGGGCCTCCTTATGTTAGTAACCTGCTCATTGCTTGTCTTCATATCTCTCAGCTGTGGAAGGAATAGGAACTTGGGCATGTGACTGTTATTATTCTTTCAAGTTCTGGATACCTTTGAGACACCATGTAAATATTTGTTGATTTTTATTGCATAAACTGTATTGACATAATGAAATATTAAATAGACCCTTAGTACTGGATGGACCTTAGAAGGTTGTTGTTCCTCTATTTAAATACAACAAAGCTTTGTTAAATATTTAGTAAATGGCCAACAACTATTTCTTTTCATATAATCAATGTGATGTTCCTCTGGAAGCTGAATGTGATTTGTGATCTTCAGATAGCTGGAGAGACTCTGGAAACCCCTTGGATTATCTTCCTCACATGGATAGCAGTCACCCCACCCAGCGCCACCAAGGCTGAGAGATGGCAAATGCCAGGTGTGCTCTGCCAGCTCTCAAATCTTAATTTTATGGATATGAATCATCCAGCATTTTGTTAATATGCTTATTATGACTCAGTAGGTCTGGAGTGAAACTGAGACCCTGCATTTCTAACAAGCTCCTAGGTGGTGCTGCTGCTGGTTGTGGACACTTTGCATAGCAAGGCTCCTGGGAGCCTACAGTCTAAAAAGAGTGGAGCCAGCACTCCAGTGAGGCATCTAGGGCACAAAAGGTCAGAAGACGTTGGCTCTCAGAGTCATCCAAGTGTGCCTGGGGCAGCTCCCCCTCTCTATGTGGTATAGATACAGAGTGGGCTTGATCCCCAAGAACTGGCACTTCCTTACACTTTGTACCCTGAGTATGTCACTCAACTCACCATGGTTCCAGCCCTGGAAAGTAGCTTTTACTCCAGGGCATTTGGGGCATGCTGTGCTGATCTGACCTGAGTTACCCAAGAGGCCAGTGCACTGGGAATTTCTGCTGGTTTGACCACAGACTCCTAAGCCAGAGACTTCCTGCTCCCTGAGCCAACCTTGGACAGATCTCCAGGCCCATCTATTGACCCCAAAGCTAACCGGGTCAGGGCAGGACCCCCTATAGCTCAGTCAATACTTTGACTGCCTAGGTGGTGTGGTATTTTTAAAAGAATTCTCCCAGCATGTTTTCTTTTGAGTATTTCGTGCCACCAGGGAGGGGATGCATAGTGAATCAGCAGTGGGCTATGACTTGAACCCAGGCAATCCCCTCACATGCTACGTCTTAACCACTTGCTCAAACAAAGCAAAACTGATGGTGCAATCATGGTGCAAACTGTTGTCATGATGTTTTTCCCTCCCGGTTGCTGTTTGTGGATAATTATGCTCTCCGAACATGTTAGTGGTGTGAGGAGAGACTGCAAAGCCTTCTGCACCTGGCATTCCTGTCTTCCTTTACCTGCTTTCACTGTCTTCTCTGCAAGTTTTGAACTCACCAACAAAATAAAAGTATTGCAAAGGAAACAAGAGAGGGACAGTTGGTTAGCCAACCCATGGCCACTCCATGAAATCCAGGCATGGGTTTCTTGATGGGGTGGGTCCTGGCTGGGTGGGGGTCTTGTGGGAAAGGGGCTCAGTGCATACTGTACCTTCCTTGTCCCCCGACCATGGTTCCCCTAGTTGCTGGGAGGCAGCCCAGGTCTCGGATGGGGTGCCCTGGTGCATTCTCTACCCACTATTACAGCCCTGTTGAAACTAGAAGGCCATTCACACAGGGAATCTCCAAGCCTGAATTCTAATGCTTGACTTGCAAACACCAAAATATCCTGCACCAAAGCCATTAGAAAGTTAGTGGTTTTCTGTTAAATTCTTAGAGATTAATAGCACCTATAAAAAGCTGCCACTGCTCTAAAAGTTCTTCATCACTGGAGCTTTCAGGTTCTGCCCAGCCTCCTTGCTGGCACGGACTGGTAGAGAGAGGTGGGCTTTCTTGCCTGCTCAGAGCTGGTTCTGTGACTTGACCTTTGACGTACCCATCCTGCTCTGTGGCTGCCCAGTTCCTGAGGCCCTAAATTCACATGAGTGTGTATGCACATACATACACACACTCACACACTGCCAGTGAGTGGTTGTGAACTGTGAGTCCATTCAAGGAAACACTCACAGAGAGAGGCAAAGTCAGTTGGGAACAAAATAATCCTTCGAAGCTCTGTCTAGTAGAAGATCAAATGGAGAACTTGCGTGTGCTCACTCACTTACTCCTAGAAACTGGAGAATGTTTATTAGTACTTAACATTGTCAGGATTAATAATATGTACACAGTACATTTATCTTAGAAATTTAAGTCTACCTTCTTTGCAAGCCTTTAAATATGTAGAAGCAGGATGGGGGAAGATGGCGGCATTGTTGGAGCAATCGTGATCCCCTCCCCCTGTGCATGGGAGAGAATCTGGCCAATCTGAAGAGGAACAGAGCAAGGGGCCACCAATATCCAACATTTATGAAAATAGGACATCAAAAATTATAGCAGACATTGAAAAAACAGACAGTAAGGAGACTGCTTCAGGATAATAAGGGCCCAGGGATCAGCGCGGGCACCAAGGAGGTTGCAGCCCCCAGGCCCGGTGCTCCTGGGTCTGTCTCAGGGCGCCTGGGAGAGCGGAGTCACCGCTCCCTCCGTGAACAACAAGGATTGAACAGGACCAGGGGAAGCCTAGTTGCTTGAAGACACGAAGAGGGGAGTGAGACTGAGGGACATTTTCACAGGGGCTGTGGGCGCCCACGCACCGCCGGGGAAGAGTGAGTGCCCCAGCCTGAGCGATCAAGGGCAACCTGGCTGTGTGCCCGCACCCCAACCCAGTGAGTGTGTGGTTTTGTGGAAGACTCAAACCCCACAGCCCTGAACAAGGGAAGGGCACGGGCATTCTCGGGTTTCTGGAGTCTGTGGTGGTGATCTATGGCAAGCGTGCACCCCTCCAGAATTCCCGGCTCTCACACTGTGAACCCAGAAAAAACGTGGCGCTTCTCGGGTTCCTGGAGCCCACAGCAGAGAAGTTGGGGAAGTGCACGACCCCTTACAATCCTTGCAGCATGCACCGTGAACCCAGAGGAGAGGTGGGCGCTTCCAGAGAATGTAGAGCCTGCAGTGGCGAAGTTGGGGGAAGCGCGTGACCCCTTGCTATTCCTGGAGATTACACCCTGAACCTGAAGCAGCAGATCAGTTCTGGAGAGAGCAAGTGGCTAGCCCTGGGGACAGTACCCGAGAGACTGATTGAGTTCTGACAGGGAAGAGTGAAAAGCATTCCAATCACCCCTCAGCCTGCTGAAGCCAGCAAGACCAGAAAAACTGGTTTGGCCAGTTAGAAACCAACAAGAGGTGTTTTTTTTGTTTCTTTGTTTTGTTTTTGTTTTTGTTTTTTTGCTGCTGTTGTTTGATTGTTTGATTGTTTGATTTTATCTTGTTTTTTTTT
>PVIA01012074.1:0-20053 GCA_004024845.1 Tonatia bakeri | reverse complement strand
TTTTCTTTCTGTGTAATCTTCTTTGCTTGGCTGGTTAGACTGTTGTTTGATAGGTTCCCCCTGTTATCTCATTCACAGTATGTTGATAATTTACTGTCCTTCACTTGGGTTCCATTAGTACACCACTCAAGGTTCTATACTCCATATTCTTGTTATCTAGATCTCATAGATTCTTCCACATGATTGTTGCTTTAATATTACTGTAAATAAGACCTATTTCATACAATTGTAAATATTACTCAACACTCCTCCCAGACCTCAGCCCACTTTGCAATTTCCTGAACTCTATTATTGTAGGGGTTATCTCTATTCTTGTACACACTACACCTATTTACTATTCTTAATTCCCACCCTGCCTCAGAATCTGACCTCCCACAGCCTCACAGCTTTCTAGATCAAACTAACAACCCTTTCCTCCCCAATAAGAGTCTTATCTTCTTTCCATCCTTTCTAAAACGTGGCTAGTGGGATGGAAGATCATGGTTAACACTATACATACTCAAAGGATCTCCCATATCTTCTCTACTGGCTGCTACTGTAAATATCATAGAATACTGTCTTGCCTGGCTGGTGTAGCTCAGTGGATTGAGCGCGGGCTGCGAACCAAAGCATCGCAGGTTTGATTCCCAGTCAGGGCACATGCCTGGGTTACAGGCCACAGCCCCCAGCAACTGCACATTGATGTTTCTCCCTCTCTCTCATTCTCCGTCTCTTCCCTCTCTAAAAATAAATAAATAAAATATTAAAAAAAAAAAGAATACTGTCTTGCTGTCTTAAACCATTTTGCTTTACTCCTCCAACTGATCACAAAAAAGAGTAGGGGGAAACTGTGAGCAACTGGATACCCGAAAGAGACTGCACCACTGAATCTCACAAGTATTCTACCACAGAAGTTCACACCATAAATACAAGGAACCAGAACAGATCAATTTTAGAAACAGAGGCTAACAAGAAGAGTATCACGAACAATGAGAAGACAAAGAAACCATCTGCAAATGAAGAGAAAGGAGGAAGCCTCAGAAAGAATGCTAAATGAAATAAAGGCAACTGAACTATCAGATATTGAGTTCAAAACAATGATTGTCGGGAAGCTCAATGAGCTCACAATCAGCTTCCAGAAACTACAGGGAAGCTACAATGATCTCACTGCAAACTATATCAATATGAAAAAGGAAATAGAAACTATCAACAAGGGCCAAGAGGAAATGAGGAATACAATTTCTGAACTGAAGAACACAGTAAAAGGAATGAAAAGCAGGATCGATGAAGCAGAAGATTGGATCAATGAGTTGGAGGACAAAGTAGAAAAAAACACCCAGAAAGAACAAGAAAAGGAAAAGAGGCTCAGAAAAAATGAAGAGGGATTAATAGAAATGCAAGACATTATGAAACAGAATAATATCCATATAATAGGGATGCCAGAAGGAGAAGAAGAAGAAGAGCAAGGGTTAGAAAACCTATTTGAAAAAGTAATGATGGAAAACGTCCCTAATTTGATGAGAGAAAAAGTCACACAAATCCAGGAAACACAGAGAGTCCCAATCAAGAGGAAGCCGAAGAGGCCCACCTCAAGACACATCATAATTAAAATGGCAACATTTCAAGACAAAGAGAGAATCTTAAAGGCAGCAAGGGAAAAACAGGAAGTAACATACAAGGGAGTCCAAATAGGCTAGCAGCTGACTTCTCAATGGAAATACTCCAAGCCAGAAGAGAATGGCAAGAAATATTCCAAGTAATGAGAACCAGAGGCCTGCAGCCAAGGCTACTTTACCCAGCAAGGCTCTCAATCAAGATAGAAGGCCAAATAAGAAGCTTCCCAGACAACAGAAGTCTAAAAGAATACACCTCCACCAAACCAGCTCTGCAAGAGATGCTAAAGGGACTGCTTTAAGGAAAGGAAGGAAAAGACAGAGAAAGAGAGAAACACACCTACATAAATGACAATGAATAAGTACCTATCAATAATAACCTTAAATGTAAATGGATTAAATGCAAACGAATTTGGCAAGACAGCAGGATACAAAGTCAATATCCAGAAATCAAAGGCATTTCTGTACACCACCAATGAAACAGCAGAAGCAGAAATCAAGAAAAAAAACCCATTTGAAAAGCAAAAAGAAAAATAAAATACCTAGGAATAAACCTAACCAAAGAGGTAAAAGACCTGTATTCAGAAAACTACATAACACTGAAAAAAGAAATCAAGGAAGACACAAACAAATGGAAACATATACCGTGTTCATGGATTGGAAGAATTAATATCATCAAAATGTCCATACTACCCAAAGCAATTTACACATTCAATGCAATACCTATTAAAATACCAATGGCTTATTTCACAGACATAGAACAAACACTTCAAAAATTTATATGGAACCATAAACGACCCCGAATAGCTGCTGCAATTTTGAGAAAAAAGAATAAAGTAGGAAGGATCACAATACCTGACACTAAACTATACTACCAGGCCACTGTAATCAAAACATCCTGGTACTGGCATAAAAACAGGCACATGGACCACTGGAACAGAACAGAGAACCCAGAAATAAACCCAAGTCTCTGCAGTCAATTGATATTTGACAAAGGAGGCAGCAACATAAAATGGAGTAAAAATAGCCTCTTCAACAAATGGTGCTGGGAGAACTGGACAGCTATGTGCAAAAAAATGAAAGTAGAACACCAATTTATACCTTATACAAAAATAAATTCAACGTGGATAAAAGACTTAAATATAAACCGCAACACCATTAAAGTAATAGAGGAGAACATAGGTAGGAAAATCTCAGATATTTCACACAGAAACTTTTTTACCTACATGTCCTCTAGAGCAAGGGACATAAAGCAAAGAATCAACAAATGGGACCTCATCCAAATGAAAAGCTTCTGCACAGCCAAAGAAAACAGTATCAAAATAAAAAGAGAATCAACTGTATGGGAAAACATATTTGCCAATGATACCTCAGTCAAGGGCTTAATTTCCAAAATATATAAAGAACTTACACGATTATACTCTAAGAAGACAAGCAACCCAATTAAAAAATGGGCAAAGGACTTGAACACACACTTCACCAAGGAGGACATACGGAGGATCCAAAGACACATGAAACAGTGTTCAATATTTCTAGCCATCAGAGAGATGCAGATTAAAACCACAATGAGATACCACTTCACACCAGTCAGAATGGCCATCATAAAGTAACAAACAGCAAGTGTTGGAGAGGTTGTGGAGAAAAGGGGACACTAGTGCACTGTTGGTGGGACTGCAGACTGGTACAACCACTGTGGAAAACAGTATGGAACTTCCTCAGAAAACTAAAAATGGATCTACCTTTCGACCCAGCAACTCCACTGCTAGGACTATATCCTAAGAATCCTAAAACACCAATCCAAAAGAACCTTTGCACCCCAATGTTCATAGTAGCACAATTTACAATAGCTAAGTGCTGGAAGCAACCTAGATGCCCATCAATAAATGAATGGATCAAAAAACTATGGTACATTTAACAATGGAATTCTATGCAGCAGAAAGAAAGAAGGAGCTCCTACCCTTTGCAACAACATGGATGCAACTGGAAAGCATTATGCTAAGTGAAATAAGCCAGGCAGTGAAAGACAAATACCTTATGATCTTACCTTTAACAGGAACCTAAACAACAAAACAAAGAAACAAGCAAAATTTAGTCAAAGACACTGAGATAGAGGACAGGCTGAAAATGACCAGAGGAGAGAGAAAAGGGAGTTTCAGGGGAAAGGGGGAAGGGTTTACAGCAACAAAGTTAAAGAACACATGGACAAAAACTAAGGGGAGGGTGGTAATGGGAGAGAAGTGGGGAGGGATGTGTGGGTGGGCTGGAATGGGAGTAAAAGGGAGAAAACTGTACTTCAACAATGATTAAAATAAAAAAAATTGTTAAAAAATATGTAGAAGCAGAGAGAAAAAGGAGAAAGCATGCCCATTGGTACAGGTAAAGAAACTAATGTCCCTGAACACACCATGATTTCTCCTGTTCCCAGCAGGGTTATATATAGGATTGATCTTTGTTTCCTTCTCTAGCTCCCTGTCAGCATTTTTGTGGTGACTTTGATCGGGATACTGTTCGTCCAGAGCAGCACTGCCCAGTAGAAGTTTCTGCAGTAGTGGAAATACTGTAGCCCTGTGCTTTCCAATATGATAGCACTTAACACAGGTGGCTGTTGAGCACTTGAAATATGACTAGTGCAACCAAGGACCTGAATTTTCAATTTTACTTAAATTTAAAAAAATTAAATTTAGATAGCTACATGCATTTTCTGGTTTCCTTATTGGACAGCATAGGCCTAGAGCATATGAAGGAAAGAGCAGTTAGGAAGGAGAGATTTCCTGAAATGGACAGCAGGCTTTCTTTGGCACCCTTTCTTTTAGGATTTCTTCCTGGAAGTAAGTCAGGAGGGTGGAGAGGTGGAGTGCTGTTAATGCCCAGGGCTGGTTAATGGTTATAGAAGCCTCCACCATGTCCTCCAAGAGAAATTTCCCATTTAGAACAACTGCCCTAAGGGGGTTGAGAAAAAAATTCCCATTATAACTCAGAAATACAAGAAATTCTTACTCACATGGTTTGTTAACATTGCACATTTGTTTGCTGCAGTGCAACAAATGAGTAAAGATATGTAGTTAATATACATCCCACCAAAAGCCAGAGTTGATGGTGTGTGCCCATTATATTATTGACTCTGTAGAAGAGGACCATGTGATAAGTCCGTATTTGAGTCTGGGGTCTTCCAGGAAAACTGGATGTCTTAGCTATTAAACCACTTTTGCAGTCTAATTTTAGCAGAAAATGAAATTGGTGTGGCATGACATATTTCCCTCCTGTCACAGATGTCAGAAAACTGACAGGCAAAGTTACTGCCCAGTTGTGCTCAGGGATTTGTCTTCAGGACTTAATAGAATCCTACCCAGCTTCCTCTGTTCTGATGCTCTACCACTGGTGCACAGTGGAGTCACTGAGAGCTTTAAAAATAACCCACAGAGGCCCACACTCTTCCCCAGGCCAATTGAACCAGAATCTGTAGGTGCAGCCAGAGAACTGATGTCTTTTAAAGCTCCCCCAGAGCATGTGCATGTACCGCTGGGTGAGGCACCCATGCTTTAGGTGGTCTTTGTCTGTGTTTCCAAGCCATCATATTTTGTGTTTGATTTCCTTGTAGGCTGCAGGAGGTCCATTTAGAAGTAGACTGGTAAACCTTAAATAAAATTCTACATTCTGTTCATTAGAGAAAGTAGAACAGTATATTCACCACACATAGATGTGAGGTTTTCTTGAACGTAGGATCCCAAATGATAAATCCAAGCAGAATTTCTGTACAATATCAAATGATGGCATTATTTCAGACTCATTCCCTCCCACTCCCTAGAATAGCTCTTTTGACCAAAAAGTCTCATTGCCACAGGAAAAATCCAACAGACCTCTCCTAAATGAGGATTCAGTAAAATACATGAAATAAAGGAGGACAGTGAGCAGCTACAATGCCTGAAGTGACATGGGGAAGGGGGATAAGTCAGAGCCACCTTTTTTTTCAGCCGACATGCAGCCGAAGTGGCCTGTGCATGTTCTGTGTTTGCATTGGAAAGCAAAACCCAATCCCTGCTCTGAGGGGGAAGCCTCTGATGCTTCTGGAATGTGGCCCTGGTCATCCTTCTCTCAAAAGGTGATAAAATATGTACATTTTCTGATTAGAAGCAAATGTCAAAGTGTCCACCATGATGGAAGTCTCCGATTTCCACGGCTCCGATGCATGTAGCGGGAGCTCATGAATCTTTAATGGATGGCCTATATTTAGAGGCTTTCAGTTTCTGAGAGTGATAAAAGGTTCTACAGAGGTGGCGTTCTCCCAGTGCCCTATCTTCTGCCTGGACCAGTGCCTATTTAAAGCACATCTTGTCTTTCTAACATACAGAGATTATGCTGACCATGAGAAACTGTCCTGGGCCTGCGGTTAGATTACAGGACCTCCCACTCAAAAGTATTTATTAATTTATCAAAAAATGTGGTAACGATTGTCTACAATGTGCTAGGCACAGTAGTGAATTAGACAGGACCCTGACACCCTAAGCTTATATTCTAATCAGGGGAGACAGACGATAGACAAGAAAACAATTAATCAAGGAAATTACAGGCTATGAAAAAAATAAGCAGGGTGGTGAGACATGTTTTAAGCACAGAAGTGACATGACCTGATATGCATTTTGAAAGATCACTCTGGTCACAGGGTGAGAAGATGGATTGTAGGGAGACAAAAGTAAAAGTCAGAACACCAGATAAGAGGCCAATTTAGTTTTCCAGGGAAGAAATGGTGATAGTAATAGAGGTGGAGAGAAGAGCATAGATTTGTAATATATTTAAGAGTAAGATGGAACTGGATGATGATTTGGACAGGATAGCACAAAAAAAAAGAAGCAAGAAAAACTCCTAAGCATGTGGCTCAATATGTTGTGGATTGTAACATTTCCTTGGACAGGGAAGATATGGATACTATAGGACACCATTCTGCGTGGTGTGGGCCCAGTTCCCACTTCCCACTTGGAGATGCACAGGACCCACGCCCACAAGATAGGTTCTCCCATGAGGAATCAGGCCTGCAATGTACCTAGGCCGCTTTGAGACTTGCTTTTGCTAAAACTCCCTCACCCTGAATTGAGGCAGTTTACTGTAAAGTAACTTCCTAAAATCCATGCTAAAACTTCTGAGGATGAGTGTAACTGTTCAACTACTTTTCCCTTTTCATTTACAAATATCCTTCTTCTGTGATGTGATTAGCAGCATCCTCTCCTTTGTTTTCTGTGAAAGGTAACCACCTAAAGTGAACTTGTGCATAGTAAATGAGGACCATCATGTAATGCGCCCAGAAAAGAAATAAAGGCCTGTCATGACGAGGGCTGCTGCTTTTGCTCCCCTTGAAAGAGAAGTTACCTGCCCTTTTTCTCAACAGGATTTGGTAGTCCGTGTGAATTTCTTTTGTCTCAGCTACTATGCTGTGGACCCCATGAGCCAGGGTCCCTGACAGGATAGAAGGGACAGGTCTTGGGGGAAATATCAAGTACACTGTTACCTAATGGTCCAGAAATGGGTGTCAACTATGTGTAGATGTGCCTGGAGTTCAGGCAAGAGGTCCATCCTGGAGATATCCATTTGGATACATAGCTTATAGATGGTGTGTAAAGCTTTAAACTGACCTGGAAAGACAGCTCAGCTAGAGAGTGAGCCCTCTGATCCTTCACCATTTAGAATCCTGTAGTAAAGGTACCAGTAAAGGAAACCAAGACAAGTGGCCAGTGAGAAAGAAGGAAATACAAGAGTGGCATCCTGGAAGCCAGTAAGGATGTAGTGAACAAAAGATCAGAGAAGCGTTCACAGAGATGTTGGGCACCATGGAGCCTATATCAACCTCAACAAAAGCAGTTTTAGGAGAGGGTTACAGGGTGGGTAATGGGTTGGATGAGTCAAAGAGTAACTGAATCAAAGGCTAAGGTCAGAAAGTGGAGTTTACAGGTTTTTTTTAGCTTTTCTTTGAAAACTGAGCATAGAAATGGAATGCCAGCTAGATTAGGATGCTGAATGAGGAAGAGATTTGTTTTGAAGATATTTTTGGCTGGAAATTCTGTAAAATATTTGTTTGCTGATGGAAATGGTGGGCTACAAAGGGAGATGATGCTTCAGAAGCCGAAGAGAAAACTACAGGCATAAAGTGGTCCAGGAGGGATGGGACTCAGAACACATGTTCACCAACCCTCCTTCAAGAGCAGCAGGGATAGTTCCACTTTAACAGCAGGTGGAGAGAATATAGGTAGAGATGCAGGGAGCATGACTGCTCCTATTTTTTCTGAATATAAGGTGTAGTGATGAGCTGATAAGAGGATGCATTTGAGGACAGAGAAGGACGTATGAACCCAGAGCAAAGAACAAATTTACATAGAAATTGTTGTCAGATCACCCAGATCCCTGGGTGTCCCTTCGAGTTTTGATGGCCTCTATGAAATGAGCCTGCTGGCCTACATGTGTGATCTTCTGTGGCCATGTAATTTACTCAGGTGTGGTTCAGAGGAGATAGATGGTTGGGTTTAACTAGAGTTTGAAGTTTTGTCACTTGAGTATCACACAAGATGAGAGAGGCAAGGAGATGAGGGTATTTGAAAAGAAGTAATTAAAATAATAGACAATAGCCCTGGCTGGTGTAGCTCAGTGGATTGAGCACGGGCTGCGAACCAGGCATCGCAGGTTCGATTCCCAGTCAGGGCACATGCCTAGGCTGCAGGCCATGGCACCCAGCAACCCCACATTGATGTTTCTCTCTCTCTTTCTCCCTCCCTTCCCTCTCTAAAAATAAATAAATAAAATCTTTAAAAAAATAATAGACAATAAAACCTAATGGGCAACAAGGGCAGTGAAGAAAGGAAGATGATGGATAGTGAAGAAAAAGTTGTAGTAATGGGTGTTCTACAGTAAGTGGCTTGGGCAGCTGTGGAGTAGGGGTCAGATGGGATGCCTGAAGCTAAGATGCAGTGATATCATTCATAATACAAGAGTCTAGGCTTAAGAAGAACAGACAATATGAACATTGGAAGTAATAAGATCAGTAAGGTGAGAGGTCAGAGCTCTTGATGGTTATGCTCAAGGATGTTGACATCAACATGATGATGACAGGAGCAGAGATGGAGAAGCAGGGACAAGACTGGAAGATGAAGAAAGAAGAGGGAAGATCATTTGGTAACAGCAGTGGGGAGCTTTAATGGAAATTGAAACTATCTGTAGTGCTTGTGTTTTCCCACTGTTTGGGCCTGGAGCCAATGTTTTACTTAGAGCTATAGAAGACTCTTGGAGAACAACACATCCCCCAGCTGAGGACTCCCAGGTATCCCTGACCAACCTGAAGTGCTGGAGAAATTATCACATGCTTACAGTGCTGAGCAGGGGTCATTCCACATGGCTGCATCCACTGCTGAGCTGCCACATCCATTTGCATGATGCATTCACCTGGTGACATCAGGGGACCTGAGGACCAGCCCAGCTCTGCCAATATGTCCCTGTGTAACTTTGGACACTCAATACCACCTCAGTTTACTCATGTGTGACACAAAAGAGTAAATGTGCTTCTTGATCTAGAGCCATTCTTTCTCTAGCCTTCCATGATTTCTTATGTCTGTGTCTGGCCTAAAGTCTGTCTCCATGAAGTCTTGATAAAAACTAGCAAGCCTCAATTTGTTTACATTCACAAAGGACACCATCAATTTATGAATATTGAAAAACTGAATGCTGTTGTCACAAGCCCATCCAAGTATGTCACCTTGACCACTTCGACTCTTTGAGCCTAGTAATATTCCCATATGAAAGAGACACCCATGTTGGTGCTAAGGGGCTATCTATTCATGTTGACCTCCTTCCTACAACCTTAGAGGTACTCTAAGCCAATTAGGGACACTTGCTAGAGGAACACCCTGCAAGCTCAGGTTGTTCCCACAGTCTTAGGGCTGTGTGTGTGTCTGTGTGTATCTGTGTGTGTAGGACCACCACTCTTACTCTCACCAGTACCTCTGAGAGTCCAGCTCTACTTGTCTAATCTGCTAGTTAGGGATTCACACTGGGGGTCAATGTCCCCCAATGATGCCCACAGTCATTCATCCAAACATCATTTCTTTCCAGTCTGCTATAGAACTGCCAAATGTATCTGACTCCCCAAAGCAGAGTGGTTTGGAATGTGGCTTAGAGGTAACAATGCCTAGATTTGATACAGGAGGCCTGCTGGATCCCTGAATAGGACTCATATCTCAATGATTTAAGTGCTGGACTTCCTTCTCTAAGAAGGAAGTGGATTGGAGCTAAGAAGCCAGGCTGCACTACACAAGTATCAACAGAGGGCTCTTCTCTCTCCCAAGTAGCATTTGCTCAAACCCTAAACTATGGATCTGGGAAATGACTGCTCAGATGTACAAGTTTAACTTTTCACACTGAACTCTGCCCCCCTTATTGTACAAACATATGTGTGCATGTGTACACACATACACACACGCATACATATAGATAGGACCATTCTTCATTAATGCTGACATTAACAACACCAAATCCTGGAAATTAGAAAACCTAAATGGACCCACCCATCTCTGTGTCACCAGTGCCTAGAACAGGACTTGGCATTAGGTAGGTCGCCTATGGACACTTTAGTCTGTTCATTTGTTTATTGTTGATTCACGTGTTAGTGATATGAACCCACATGGTCCCAAACATTTAGGAAAGTGCAGTTTAGTAGGGCTGAACACACAGACATACAAACAATGGCTGTAAGGCAAGTGTAGTGAGTGACATAAGATACTTATCTGCAAAACACCATTGGGATTTAAAATAGGATTGATTTCTCTGAGAAGAGGATTCAGAAAATGCTTCAGAGGGTGGTGGTATGCAGATGCCTGTAATTTCAGCAGGCAGAGTCTGGGAAGTGGCCAGGTCCCAGCAGGGTGGGTGTCAGAGACTTGGAAGGCACATCAGGGATTCTTGCCTATTGTTATGCTTCTAAGTCAGTATGTTTTTGAGGAACTTTAGGGAGATAAGCAGAGTAAGAAGGGAGTCTCCATGCTGACCCTGCACGTGTCAATCTGCCTGAAAGTGCTTGCAGTATGTCACATTACTACGAGTCCATGAGTCACTGGAAGGACCCACTGGGATGAGAATTTAGAGACTTGATGAATGCTTTGAATTAGTGCTCATGTGCTTTTTCTGTGGAGATGGTGGGTAGCTTTCAACAGATTCTTAAATATGTCCATTACTTAAAAGGTACTGGCCTGCGTTACCTGCCATAGGGCCCTATGTCACATGCATCATAAATGCTTCGGAGGTCAGTGCTGCGGGTCCAGTGAGGTGTTTTCAGTTGAAGGCACACTTAGAGTCGGTACAGACTTACTCTATGTAATGGTCACCTTTACCTGCTAGAGAGAGTGGCTTGCCTTGGGAGAGCAGGTGGGACATGGGCTTTGCTAGGACGGATCTGCAACATTTTTGATGATGTCAGTGACAATGATGACAATACTTCAGCATTACATATGTGGGGAAGGGTACCGAGAGAAACAGAAACCAAGTCAGAAGCTGAAGCTCATTACCTCCCTTTTCCACACACAAGGTCACTCTGCCTGTTTGAGTTTCTCAGTATTATGCATATTCATTTCACCAGGGCTCTGAAAGACAATCCTCCATGACAATAGTGATTGCTGTAGTGGGGTCTTTTAAAAAACTGATCTGAGTTTCCTAGTTAATTGGGGAACCAAGGCCTCTACACCTGGCCTTCCCAAGGACAATGGGGTTTTCTGCTGGATGAAAGGGATTATGTCAGGCTGTGACCTTTCCATTGCCTGAAATGGCAGAGCCAGTTATGGTGAAGTGCACCACCCGCTTCGGTGTTGCTCGTGAGGACAGACTGCCCAGACCTTTGCAGGTCTTCCTTTCAGCTTCATTCTCACATAGGCATAGGCCCCAGGTGTCAGCAGTGGTGGGAGCTGGTCCTGAGGACCCCAGGGAAACTGAGGAGAGAACAGGGAATCTCAAGCTATTCATTGTATGGAACATTCATTCAGCTGCAGTGGTCACTACATAGGTGTTGGGGGCCGTGGATTAAAACAGCCATGAAAAGGAGTGCCATTGTGCTCCTGACCTCTCTTCCTCTCCCTAACCCTCAGAAAGTAGCCACCTTCAAAACCAAAGGTACTTCTCCTGAAACTTGGTGGGTCAGGGTTTTAATTACACATTTGCTACAGTTACACATCAGGCAGTGCTTGAAGCCTCACATCCATGTGTCTCTTCCGGATTCTAAAACACATGTTCCTTAGAATTCTGTAGAATGGGATCAACAGATATTCTTCATTTATATTGAAAAGATAAGAAAACTGAGGCTCCAAGTTTATAAAATTGGCTTAGTTCAGAGTTCCACATTCTTAACTCACAGTCTGCCCCATTGTTTTCCAAGGAGAAGTAATAACTAAATAGCAGCCATAGTCATAACAACTACTTACCTTGAACACCTTCTGGAACTATGCTCAGTCCTTTATGTATCTTTTCCTTCTTCATCCCACAACAACCTATGACATATCAGTGTGTTAAATACTATAGTATCTCCCATTTCTGAGGTCACACAGTGAATCACTCATCCATAGCCATGATATTGAGAAGCCAGGATCTGAACTCACTCTCCCTGACCTTTCTAACCACCTTCTAGTAGGTTCCATGTAGTCCATACAAGACCCTGTCAGAGGAGCTGTCAGCAGTTTCACAGGTCTGGTAGCTCCTTTTCAGATGCTGGTAAAGAGCTCCAGAAAGTACCCTAAAGGTGGCATAAGAGGGGTAGGGCTGGCACAGGCCTCGGTGCCAAGGACACCTCCCTGTCCTTTCCAGTCAGATCAGTTCTTAATTTGGTGGTTGGGTCTGCAAAGACTTCTAATTAAAAGATGGATAAAATCCATCTTTAATGACATTAATGAACTTTTATTAATTCAGCAATCTGCCTGGATGCTGAATTGTCATTTTTGTTAATAGAGAAAATGGTTTGGTTTATTTCCCAGAATGGTGAAATTCACTCAACTTAATTAAACTGTCTGCAGAGATTTTCTACTTGCCTTACTCAACATAGGCCTGATAGGCCTGGGAGCTCACTTCCTAAAACCTGTCAGCCACAGTGGCAGCTGGAGTCTAGTGAGGATGGGGGGACCTGGTGTCAGCTGCTTCTGAAACTATCAGTGTAGTCTCCAGTGGTACCGACCTGAAGCAAGGCACAAAAGGATGTATACACTATGTGATTTCAGTTTATTGAGAAGACCCCCAAGGTCATAGGGGCTCTCCACTGCCTGTGGGCCAGGCAGCCAGGGAGTGGTGGAGAACAGCAATATTTCCCAAAGGCGTAGACTTTCATAATTACCCAGGTTTCAAAACCTAACACAGAACACTCTAAAAGTTATTAAAAATTCAGAACTGCTAAAGAAAATATTAACTAAATTTGTCAGTACATTAAAAGAAGCATCTCTCATGAGCAGATAAGAGTTTATCTCTGTGATGCAAAGACTGATTTATAGTAGAATATCTACCAGTGTCATATATCACAGAGATGGGTCTCCATGGAGAAAGATATTATATAAAAACAGTTTTATGTTGATAGAAGGGTATCCCCTAATGTCAAAAACACTATTTCTCTGACATCAACAGTCAACAATGCAGGTGATCAGAATACTCACATGCCCATAAAAGTCACGCCTATGACAAACAATGACCACCATTACCATTTTTATTTAATATGCCTCCTTCAAAGGTCCTGGTGAATAACTATTATAAGTAGAATGATAAAAATTATTTGCAGATAGTATAATTATATAGTTACAAAATCCTATGACTCTATTGATAAATCTTGAAATTGGTAAGAAAGTTTTAAATGGGCAAGTACAAGCTGAATATGCAGAAATGAACAGCTTTCTTAAACATTGACAGTGACCAGTTAAGCTGAATCTTTCATTTGGATAATAAGAATAAAGAAAGCAGTAATGAAACATTTAGAATTGAGTTGAACAGTGTACAATCTGTATAAAGGAAACTTCAACATGTATCTAAATATGTATTAAAATATTTTAACAACAAATATTCTTGGATAGAAGATTAAAACATCTTTTAAATTTAATTTGGAAGCCTGTAAGATTTATTTTTGGATTTATTTGAAGACCAAAAAAAGTATTTCAAAGAAGAGCAATGAAGGAAGATTTTCCTTACTTTATACTGAAATGTATCTTACATCTTAAGATACATTTTAATGTATCTTTACATTAAAGCTACTGCATTAAACCAGACAGATGAGTGGTATACAATCGATAACCCCAAAATGACATTATGATGTGAGCCTATAGCCTTGACCAATGCCAAAGGGAAGGATTTTGAGCAAAGTATGTGGGAAAACTGACTAATTATTTGGGAAGACTCAAGTAAGACTTCTGCCTTACCTCAAATATACAGCAGTCCCTCTTATCCACAGATTCACTTTCTGCAGTTTGTTACCTCTGGTCAACTGAAGTCTGAAAATATTAAATGGAAAATTCCAGAAATAATTCATAAATTTTAAATCACGAGCCATTCTGAGTAGCATGATGAAATCCCATGCTGTCCCACTCAGCCCTGCCCTTTGACTCATCCCTTCATCCAGCATATTCACACTGTATACACTCCCCACTTGTTACTCAGTAGCCATCTCAGTTGTCAGATGGACAGCTGTAGTACCCCAGTCTTGTATTCCAGTAACCCTTATATTACTTAATAAGGGCCCCAAAGTACAAGAGTACTGATGCAGGCAATTCAGATACACCAAAGAGAAGCCATAAAGTGCTTCTTTTGAGTGAAAAGATGTATGTGTGTGTGTAGGAAAAACCAGTATTATACATATAGGGTTCAGTACTTCCCAGTTTCAGGCATCCACTGGGGGTCTCGGAATATATCCCCTGACTGCTCTGTCATGCACAAGTAATCCACTCATAGATAGGGGACTTATAAGCTCTCTGTACCCCTAATCCCTTTCATTCTGGCCTTGCAGCTGGTTGTGTGAATATACCCAGAAGTTTGTTTTGAGGAGCAATTGTGGTAAGTCTAAGATGCTGGTGATTAAATAATAAGCCTGAGCTTGCCTCCAGTGCAAATCCTTGACTTGATTAAAAACAGAGATAAAGGAAGCCCTGATGTTTTTACAACTTAGCAAAGGACTTTGTTTTTCTTTGATGAAGTATCAATAAATATAAATATTTAATATAAAAACTGCAATATAAAATGCAAAACTATAAAACTCATAGAAGGTTCCATAGAAGAAAATCTAGGTGACCTTGGGTTTGGCAATAACTTTTTGGATACAACACCAAAAACATGATCCGTGAAAGAAAGGAATAAGTCAGACTTCATTAAGATGAAAATCTACTAGGGGGAGGGTGGTAATGGGAGGGAAGTTGGGAGGGGGGTGGGTGGGCTTGATTGGGAGTAAAGGGGAGAAAACTGTACTTGAACAATCATTAAAATTAAAAAAAAAAAGATGAAAATCTTTTAAGTTCTTCAAAAGACACTGTTAAGACAAAAAGACAAGCCTGGGAGAAAAATCTTTGCAAAGCACAGTTGTTAACCCTGGCTGGTGTGGCCCAGTGGATTGAGTGCCAGGCTGCAAACCAAAGGGTCACCAGTTTGATTCCCAGTCTAGGGCGTGTGCGTGGGTTGTGGGCCAGGTCCCCAGTAGGGGATGCACAAGAGGCAACCACACATTAATGTTTCTTTCCCTTTCTTTGTCCCTCCTTTCGCATCTCTCTAAAAATAAATTAAAAATCTTTTAAAAAACACAATTTTTGTAAAGGATAGAATCCAAAATGTGTAAAATTATACAAGATCTTATTGGAGAGAGCTACATTTGTGGTTGGAGATGATTGCATCAGAGAGGAAAGAAATGCAATTGAGAATATGTGGCCTTCATAGCAGGGAAGACTGAGAAGGCAGGATGTCATCGTTCATAGTTACAGGAATCCAGACAAGGGTCCTGTCCCAAAAGGTACAGAATTCCAAAGGTAGCTCCTGGAGGTGGGCATTCTTGTTAATCTTTCCTTTCTCCACTTGAGTCACTGTCTTGACTCTTCTGGGCACCACGTGGGAAGAAGTGAGCAGGGGAGACTAGAAAAGAAAAGATTACAGCAAAAAAATATGCTTACAATGACACAAGTGGACAGACCTCCTGAGTACCTGCTCCTGATGAAACAGGCAAAGAAGAGCTAATGAGTAGAAGAAACATGGCAGGAGACAGGCCTCCTGATTGGGAAACTGATTGAATGTGGGCCCAGTCAAGTGAGGGAATGTCAAATGGTTCCAAATCTGTTCTGAATCTGTGTAGGTGCTGCTGCCATTTACAGAAATAACAAATGCATGAGAAGGAGGCAGGTGTTCGCAGCTGGAAGGACCTGCAGAAAGCCAATTTCCAACATGGTTGAAGGCAAGCTTAGTCCAAAAAAAGGAGAGATTTTTAATAACAGGTAAACTAATTATCTGGAAGTATTTTTGAGTTACAGAGTTTCTCTTCTGTGGTATATGCGTGTGTTAAAAGAACTCTGAAAAGAAAGAAGAGTGCTTAGCCCAGAGTTTAGAATCACAGATATCATAGTCCTTGGATGGGGGAGAGGTTAGCTGGGGGCTCAGCCCAGCTTCTCCTGACCATGGTGGCCTTACCTGTCAGGAGAGTGTCATGTGCCATGTGCCTAAAGGTGCCATGGTGTCAATGGGGTCACAATTAAGGCAAACAGCTTGATTATGTTCTTGCTTCTCTGACAGTTTTTCCCATTTGCAGACCTATATATATACATAATTATAGTATAAACTCTGCATATACTGTGCATAGTATCAAAACATCTAAATTTGATGCAAGAAGAGTTAGGTTACTAATACTGGCTTTGAAGTTATTGGAAGTAAATAAAAGAATGCGATGGTCACTTTCAAAAAAGATACAGCCTATATAAGGAGATTAAAAATCCCTTCAGAGCCTTGGCTGGCGTAGCTCAGTGGATTGAGCATGGGCTGTGAACCAAAGCATCGCAGGTTTGATTCCCAGTCAGGGCACATGCCTGGGTTGCCGGCCAGGTCCCCAGTGGAGGCCACATGAGAGGCAACCAAACATTGATGTTTCTCTCTCTCTCTTTCTCTCTCCCACCCCCTCTCTAAAAATAAATAAATAAAATCTAAAAAAAAAAAAATCCCGTCAGAGAAATAGAAAGCCCAGATCCCAGGACATTAATTCCCTCCCTTGGAAGGCCTTGGGGAATCCTGTCCTTGGTGCCAGCAAGAAGTACTCAGTCATTATCGTTTATTTTGCCATTTGCCATCTTGATTATCTGTAGGGATTTCATTTAGTAGTCTGGATGACCCAGAGATCATCCTTTGGAGTCTGGAGCCAGGGGATGACCTTGTATGGCTGCTTCTGGTCCAGCCCCTTCCTGCAACTGATAAATGGCACGGTGTCCACCCACCTCCTGGGAGAAGTGAAATGCAGGCTTGGCCTCATCAATGTTTCATAACAACAGATGCATCTTTGGAGTCTATTTTTATTTCAGAAGTGGCCTTCTGACCCAATTCAGGTCTATAAATCAGTTGACAAAATGTTTTGCTCCTGCTGTTCTCAGCGTGATTTTTGTATGTTGTGGTTTTCCTTATATCTGCCATGGAGAATATCCTTGGGGTTCAAGTACACCCCTTCTTAAATGGGGGGCTTCCTGCACTTTAAATTCAAAGATATTTATTATTTTTTATTTTAAGTATATTTTATTGATTATGCTATTACAGTTTTCCCAATTATCCCCCTTTATCCTCCCTCTGCCCTGCAACTCTCTAGCTTCCTCCCACTTAGTTCATATCCATGGGTTGTACATATAAGTTCTTTCATTTCTTTGTTTCCTATACCATTCTTAACCTCTCCCTGTCTATTTTATGCCTACCAATTATGCTTCTTATTCCCTGTACCTCCCCCCACCCATTCTTCCTCTCCCCCCTTCTCCACTGAAAACCCTCCATGTGATCTCCATTTCTGTGATTTTGTTCCTCTTCTAGTTGTTTGCTTAGTTTCTGTTTTCATTTTTTTTAGGTTCAGTTGTTGATAATTGTGAGTTTCTTGTCATTTTACTGTTCATAGTTTTTGATCTTCTTCCATTTCTTAAATAAGTCCCTTTAAAATTTCATATAATAAGAGATTGGTGATGATGAACTCCTTTAACTTGACCTAATCTGAGAAGCACTTTATCTGCCCTTCCATTCTAAATGATAGCTCTGCTGGATAGTGTAATCTCAGAATGTAGGTCCTTGCTTTTCATGATTTTTAATACTTCTTTCCAGCCCCTTCTTGCCTGCAAGGTATCTTTGGAGAAATCAGCCAATAGTCTTATGGACACTCCTTTGTAGATAACTCTGTCCTTTCCTCTTGCTGCTTTTAAGATTCTCTCTTTATCTTTAATCTTGGGTAACTTAATGATGAAGTGCCTTGGTGTTTTCCTCATTGGGTCCAATTTCTTTGGGAGTCTCTGGACTTCCTGAACTTCTTAAAAGTCTATTTCCTTCACCAGATTGGGAAAGTTTTCCTTCATTATTTGAACAAATAAGTTTTCAACTTCTTGTTCTTGTGCTTCTCCTTCTGGTACCCTTATGATTCAGATATTGGAACGTTTATAGCTGTCCTGGAAGTTCCCAAGCCTCTCCTCATTTTTTTGAATTCTTGTTTCTTCATTCTGTTCTAGTTGGATGTTTATTTCTTCCTTTTGTTCCAGATCACTGATTTGAGTCCCAGTTTCCTTCCCTTCACTGTTGGTTTCCTGTGTATTTTGCTTTATTTTAATTGGGTAGCCTTCATTTGTTCATTCATTTTGTGACTGAGCTCAGTCAGTTCTGTGAGCATCCTGATTACCAGTGTTTTGAACTCTGCATCAGATAGGTTGGCTATCTCCTTGTTACTTAGCTCTTTTCCTGGAGTTTTGATCTGTTCTTTCATTTGGGCCATATTTCTTTGTCTTGGTGCACCTGTTATGTTACAGGAGGTGAGGCCTTAGGTATACACCAGGGCAGGCAACCCTCTTTGCTGCATGGTGGCACTGTCTGTGGGGGAGGAGTCCAAGAAGGAACAGTATGGCTCACTTGCTCTGTTCTAGCCCCACTTTCCAACAAACTCTCTTGTGTGAGACTGGGAGTTTCTCCCACTGTGGAAATCCTCACAGTAGTTTACAGCTAGCTTGAGTCTATAGTTTCCCATTCAGCCAGCTTTGCCTCACTCACACAATCTGCTGCTTTGCCTGAGAGGTCCTCTTCACCTTCCTGGCTGCCTGTCTCCATCCCTTCTACTAAACTGGTGAATGTTTCTTTAACTCCTTGGTTGTCAGAGATCCATGCAGTTTGATTTTATGGCACTTCTTGTTGTTTATTATTTTTAGATTGGTTGTTATTTTTTGGTTGTGAAAGGAAGCGAAGGGTTTCTACCTATACTTCCATCTTGGCCAGAACTCTTAATTTTTTTTTTAATAGGAACAATAGGACCACAACCCTTGAACTGTTGTAGCTTGACTAGTCCAGCTCAGAAAGCTACAGTATGTCCAAATGTGACTGTGCTTCTGGTGACCAGCAATGCTTCTCAGCCTGTGTTGGGATAAGGTTGAACATTTCCTTATGAGAGCTAATAGCAAGAGCTGTCTCAGATTCATCTGTGTCTCCAAACACAGCCTAGTGACTGACACAATCAACTCTGGTTAACTGAATGAAGGAACAGGTGGCCTTGATTGCCAGTACCAAGTCAACTTAGAAAGTAAATCATTGCACTGATTGCAGAACTTTCCATTTCTTTCTCCAAAAGCTTCTCTGCTGTGGTTGAACACATTGTAGTTCTGTGAGGATGGTGCAGAATTTTCCCAGGTTTCTAACAGATTCATGCCAGGTTTGCTGAATGGCCACCCTGAGTGGAAAGGTTAAAAAGTCCAGGGGATCATAGCACTGGTCTCCATCTTCCACTGTTAACATCCTTTTCTACCAGAGTCTGATTTGTTTCAGCACCTTTGGTAGGAAACACTGACTACAGGCAAGTCCACAGGTTAATTACACGTTACCAGAGTCTTTCACTTTATCCGTTTTGCACACAACTTTTTTTGGCTTTGCCATTGTTCCACATGTACATTTGTGGAAAACATACTGCCCCCTGGCTGGCTCTCCTGACATCCCTCTCATGGACTTCAGACACCTCTTAGGCTCTCATTCCCACATATATGGAGAGAAAACATCCTCTTCTGCCCTCCACCTGCCTTAGCCTGGGTTCCTAAGAAAGAAGTTTTGAGCAAAGATGCAGTAGGTTTACCTGGTGATCCCAGAAGGCATTGGTGGTCAGTGGGGAAGTGACATGGGGAGGGAAGGAAATCAGAAGGCATGGTAATGAGCAGGTTGCTTTTTGGGCAAGTGGAGCTCGGTCCTGTTGAAGAGCTCTGGACAGGGAGCAGGAGGAGAAGGCTGAGGTTTTTAAC
>PVIA01012073.1:0-40173 GCA_004024845.1 Tonatia bakeri | reverse complement strand
AGAAGGAATGAAAAGCAGGATTGATGAAGCAGAAGATCGGATCAGCGAATTGGAGGACAAAGTAGAAAAAAACATCCAGAAAGAACAGGAAAAGGAAAAGAGGCTCAGAAAAAATGAAGAGGGATTAAGAGAAATGCAAGACAATATGAAACATAATAATATCCGTATAATAGGGATTCCAGAAGGAGAAGAAGATGAGTAAGGGATAGAAAACCTACTTGAAAAAGTAATGAAGGAAAACTTCCCCAATTTGATGAGAGAAAAAGTCACACAAATCCAAGAAACACAAAGAGTCCCAATCAAGAGGAACCCAAAGAGGCCGACCTCAAGACACATCATAATCAAAATGGCAAAATTTGAAGACAAAGAGAGAATATTAAAGGCAGCAAGGGAGAAACAGGAAATAATATACAAGGGAGCCCCAATAAGGCTAACAGCTGATTTCTCAATGGAACCACTTCAAGCCAAAAGGGAATGGCAAGAAATATTCCAAGTAATGAGAACCAGAGGCCTACAGCCAAGGCTACTTTACCCAGCAAGGTTCACAATCAAGATAGAAGGTGAAATAAGAAGCTTCCCAGACAAAAGAACTCTAAAAGAATATACCTCCACTAAGCCAGCTCTGCAGGAGATGCTAAAGGGTCTGATTTAAGGAAAGGAAGGAAAAGAGAAAGAGAGAGAGGAACACATGTACATAAATGGCAATGAATAAGTACCTATCAATAATAACCTTAAATGTAAATGGATTAAATGCTCCAATCAAAAGACATAGAATAGCTGAATGGATAAGGAAACATGACCCACACATATGCAGCCTACAAGAGACCCACCTCAGGATAAAAGACCTGCACAGACTGAAAGTGAAGGGCTGGAAACAAATTTTCCAAGCAAATGGACAGGAAAAAAAAAGCCGGGGTAGCAATACTCATTTCAGACAAAATAGACTTCCAAAAAAGGGCCATAAAGAGAGACCCAGAAGGTCACTTCATAATACTCAAGGGAAGAATCCACCAAGAAGACATTAGTATTGTAAATATATATGCACCCAACATAGGTGCACCCAAATACATAAAGAAAATCCTAGAGGACTTCAAGAAAGATACTGACAGCAACACAATTATAGTGGGGGATTTTAATTCCCCACTCTCAAAAATGGACAGATCTTCCAAACAAAATATCAACAAAGATGTCCTGGCATTGAACAATACCCTAAATGAAATGGACTTGACTGATCTATTTAGAGCCCTCCATCCCAAAGAAGCTAAATACACATTCTTTTCAAATGTACATGGAACATTTTCAAAGATAGACCACATGATAGGACACAAAGCAAGTCTTAACAAGGTCAAGAAAATTGAAATCATACCAAGCATTTTCTCGGATCACAAGGGAATGAAACTAGAAACTAACCCCAAGGAAAAAAACCCAAAACACTCAAAATCATGGAGATTAAATAGCATGCTATTAAACAATGAATGGGTCAAGGATGAAATTAGGGAAGAAATCAAAAGGTTTCTGGGAACAAATGAAAATGAATTTACAACAACCCAAAACTTATGGGACACAGCAAAGGCAGTCTTGAGAGGGAAGTTCATAGTGATACAGGCATACCTAAAAAAGATAGAAACATTTCAAACAAACAACCTAACCCTACATCTACAAGAACTAGAGGAACAACAACAAAGACAGCCCAGAGCAAGTAGAAGGAAGGAAATAGCCAATCAGAGCAGAATTAAATGACATAGAGACTAAAAGCACAATTCTAAGGATCAATGAATCCAGGAGCTGGTTCTTTGAAAAGATAAACAAAATTGACAAGCCTTTAAGCAGACTCATCAAGAAAAAAAGAGAGAAGACCCAAATAAACGCAATCAGAAATGAAAGAGGAGAGATTACAACTGAAACCACAGAAATACAAAGAATTGTAAGAAATTACTACGAAGAACTGTATGCCAAGAAATTTGCAAACCTAGATGAAATGGACAAATTTCTAGAAAAATATAATCTTCCAAAACTCAATGAAAAAGGAGCAGTAATCTGAACAAACCAATAACAACAAAAGAAACTGAAGCAGTAATTAAAAACTCCCAACACAAAAAAGCCCTGGACCAGATGGTTTAACAGGAGAATTCTACAAAGCATTTAAGGAGGAGCTAACCCCTATCCTTCACAGACTATTCCAAAAAATCCAAAATGATGGAAGACTCCCAAACTCTTTTTATGAGGCCAATATCATCCTGATTCCAAAACTAGATAAAGACACAATGAAGAAAGAAAACTTCAGGCCAATATCTCTGATGAACATTGATGCTAAAATCCTCAACAAAATACAGGCAAAGTGCATTCAACAATACATTAAAAAGATCATCCACCATGATCAAGTGGGTTTCATCCCAGGGATACAAGGATGGTTCAATATTGACAAATCAGTAAATGTAATATATCACATAAACAAAAGCAAAGACAAAAATCACATGATCATATCAATAGATGTGGAAAAAGCATTTAATAAGGTACAGCACCCATTTATGATAAAAACACTCAGCAAAGTGGGAACAGAGGGAACATTCCTCAACATAATAAAGGCCATATATGAGAGACCTACAGCTAGCATCATACTCAATGGGCAAAAACTAAAATCTTTTCCACTAAGAACAGGAACAAGATAAGGTTGTCCACTTTCACCACTTTTATTCAATATCATATTGAAAGTTTTAGCCACAGCAATCAGTCAAGAAAAGGAAATAAAAGGCATCCAAATTGGAATGGAGGAAACAAAACTGTCATTGTTTGCAGATGACATAATAGTATATGTAGAAAATTCTATAGACTCTACTAAAAAACTGCTTAACCTAATAAACAAATTTGGGAAAACAGCAGGATACAAAGTCAATATCCAGAAATCAAAGGTATTTCTGTACACCACCAATGAAACAGCAGAAGCAGAAATCAAGGAAAAAAATCCCATTTGAAATAGCAAAAGAAAAATAAAATATCTAGGAATAAACCTAACCAAAGAGGTAAAAAATCTGTTCTCAGAAAACTATATACCACTGAGGAAAGAAATCAAGGAAGACACAAACAAATGGAAACATATACCATGTTCATGGATTGGGAGAATTAATATCATTAAAATGTCCATACGATCCAAAGCAATTTACACATTGAACATGATACCTATTAAAGTACCAGTGGCATCTTTCACAGACATAGAACAAACACGTCAAAAAATTTATATGGAACCATAAACGACCCTGAATATCTATTGCAATGTTGAGAAAGAAGAGTAAAGTAGGAGGGATCACAGTACCTGACTAAACTATACTACAAGGCCACTGTAATCAAAACAGCCTGGTACTGGCATAAGAACAGGCACATGGACCAATGGAACAGAACAGAGAGCCCAGAAATAAACCCAAGTCTCTATGGTCAATTGATATTTGATAAAGGAGGCAGCAACATAAAATGGAGTAAAAATAGCCTCTTCAACCAATGATGCTGGGAGAACTGGACAGTTATGTGCAAAGAAATGAAACTAGAACACCAACTGACAACTTATACAAAAATAAACTCAAGATGGATAAAAGACTTAAATATAAACTGTGACACCATTAAAGTAATAGAGGAGAACATAGGTAGGAAAATCTCAGATATATCACGCAAAAACTTTTTTACTGACATGTCCCCAGAGCAAGAGACATAAAGGAAAGAAGAAACAAATGGGATCTCATCAAAATAAAAAGCTTCTATTCTGCACAGCTAAAGAAAACAGTATCAAAATGAAAAGAGAACCAACTGTATGGGAAAACATATTTGCCAATGATACCTCAGACAAGGGCTTAATCTCCAAAATATATAAAGAACTTACATGACTCCACTCTAAGAAGACAAGCAACCCAATTAAAAAATGGGCAAAGGACTTGAACAGACATTTCTCCAAGGAGGACATACAGAAGATCCAAAATCACATGAAACGATGTTCAATATCACTAGCTATCAGAGAGATGCAAATTAAAACCACAATAACGTACCACTTCACACCAGTCAGAATGGCCATCATAAGCAAAGCAACAAACAACAAGTGTTGGAGAGGTTGTGGAGAAAAGGGGACACTAGTGCACTGTTGGTGGGACTTCAGACTGGTACAACCACTATGGAAAACAGTATGGAACGTCCTCAGAAAACTAAAAATGAATCCACCTTTTGACCCAGCAATTCCCCTGCTGGGACTATATCCTAAGAATCCTAAAACACCAATGTTCATAGCAGCACAATTTACAATAGCTAAGTGCTGGAAGCAACCTAGATGCCCATCAGTAAATGAATGGATCAAAAAACTATGGTACATTTACACAATGGAATTCTATGCCGCAGAAAGAAAGGAGTTCCTACCCTTTGCAACAGCATGGATGGAACCTGAAAGCATTATGCTAAGTGAAATAAGCCAGGCAGTGAAAGATAAATACCATATGATCTCACCTTTAACAGGAACCTGAACAACAAAACAATGAAACAAGCAAAATATAGTCAAAGACACTCTAATAGAGGACAGGCAGAAAGTGACCAGAGGAGAGAGAAGAGGGAGTTTCAGGGGAAAGGGGAAGGGTTTACAGGAGCAAAGTTAAAAGACACATGGATAAAAACTAGGAGGAGTGTGGTAAATGGACGGAATTTTGGAGGGAGGGGTGGTTGGGCTGGATTGGGAGTAAAGGGGAGAAAACTGTACTTAAACAATGATTAAAATAAAATTAAAAAAATTAAAAAAAAGATTCTCTATCTTGATCTTGGGTAATGTAATTATGAGGTGTCTTGGCGGGTTCCTTCATGGGTCCAGTGTCTTTGGGACTCTCTGAGCTTTATGGACTTGTTGGAAGTCTCTTTCCTTCACCATATTGGGGATTTTTCCTTCATTATTTGTTCAAATAAGTTTTCAATTTTTTGCTCTTCTTCTCTGCTTCTGGCACCCCTATGATTCAGATGTTGGAATGTTTTAAATTTGTCCCAGAGTTTCCTAAATCTCTCCTCATTTTTTTTGAATTTTTATTTCTTCATTCTGGTCTGATTGAATATTTATTTCTTCTTTTTGCTCCAGATCATTGATATGAGTCCTGGTTTCTTTCCTGTCACTGTTGTTTCCCTGTATATTTTCATTTAGTTCACTTTGTATAGCCTACAGTTCTTTTATTTTGTGGTGTTTAGTCAACCATTTCTGTGAGCATCCTGATTATCAGTATTTTGAACTGTGCATCTGATAGGTTGTCTGTCTCTTCGTCACTTACTTGTTTTTCTGAAGCTTTGATATGTTCTTTCATTTGGGGCATGTTTTTTTTGTCTTGATATCCTGTTAAGTTGTAAGGGGTAGAGCTTTAGGTATTCACCAGGGCTCGGCAACCAACTTCGCTACATTGTGGCACTTTATGTGGGAAAGGAGCCTGAGAGGGAACACTTGCTCAGGTTGCTCAGCTCTCACCCCAGTTTTAGTCACTTCCCCTGCTATCCACAAGTGAATTGTGCCCTTTTGGTGCTTATTCCCAGGTGAGTGGGCTCGTGTACTTTCTAGGACCTCATCCGACCTGTCCAAAGGATTCTCCTGTGAGACTGATAGTTTCTCTCTATCACAATCCCCACAGGTTTTTACATGCAGAGGTTTTGAAGTTTTCATTTCTCGGTGATAGAACTTTGTGTTTTGTGGTCTGTCTTGTTCCCCAGTTGTTCCTTCAGGTTCATCCACATGTGAATGTTGAACCATGTGCTCCACCATCTACTGTCTCACCTTCCTAGTTCAGCAGTTGATGCCTTCCCATGTGTCCTCTGCATACTGGTTGTCCATCTCTGCCCCTGATACCAGTTTGGGTGAATGTTTCTTCTTTAACTCCTTAGTTGTCAGACTTCTATACAGTTCCATTTTCTGGTTGTTGTTTTTTTTCTTTCTTTCTTTCTTTCTTTCTTTCTTTCTTTCTTTCTTTCTTTCTTTCTTTCTTTCTTTCTTTCTTTCTTTCTTTCTTTTCAGTTAGTTAAGATCCTTTTTATGATTGTGTGAGGAAGCTCTAGAATTTTCTTAGAGTTTCAGTATCTTTGGTAAAATACTCCTTTTGTTCAATATTTTCCTCAGCTCATTGAACTGGCTTTCTGAGTTGGCTTGTATCTTGTTGAGCTTCTTCATAACTGCAATCTTAAATTCTCTGTCATTTAAGTCCCAGTCTTCCATGACTTTGAGTTTGGTTTCCGAAGATTTTTCATTTTCTTTCTATGGTCCCATGTTATCTTGGATGTTCACGGTATTTGGTGGATTGTTTTTGTGCATGTGTATTTGAGGGAGTGATCTCTTTTCTTGTTTAGATAATTTTTTGTTCTCAATAATTAAGCAGGTTGATAGTCTGGGTTCCTTGTTTTCCAGGAGATGGTGCTATAGGACAAATTTTTGCTGTCTCTTTCCTGTACTATTTGTGCCTCTGGGATGACAGTAGAGTTGTGTCACTTAGGAGTGGGGTGGGGGGAATGGTGGGGGGGGATGCAGACAACTGTACTTGAACAACAATAAAATAAAAAAGGAAGTGAATGTGACCACACTCCCAAATCATAAGACATTAAGAAACACTAATGTCAGGTATTTATTCCCCACATATTTATTCTGTCTCTTGAAAACAGTAACATCCCTGAAAGTTGGAAAGCTCTCATCATCCAAGAAAGCAATATTAATATCCTGAGAATGTTGATTTTGAATAACTTTAATATTCTAACAAATTCAATGTTTTCTTCTTAGTCTAATGGTGTATTGTCTGCTATGGTATTGGCTAGCCTCATGGCACAGTATTCAGTTAGCCACACGGGGACAGTAAGCACTAGAAATACGGTAGTTCAAACTGACATATGCTGTATATATAAAATACATGGTGATATTCATAAACTTAATACAACATAAGAATGTAAAATATATTACTAATAATTTTTATATTGCTTACATGTTGAATTATAATATTTTGGACATACTGGGTTAAATAAAATGTATTACTAAAATATAAAAAAAATGCTGTGTATCCACTCGGGTGGTGGGTGTTTTCTCTTTGACCAGTTCACCTTGGTTACAGAGCTTCACCACTGTGGTGGGGGAATGTGGTGCATGGTGGAGAACATATTTTGTGAGCTCCTGGAACTGTCTCTATTTTAGTAATAGTCACTGGTGCATCTGTGTCTTGGAGGTATTTCCACAACCTCTATATGGATGGATAGGGCAAGGTGGGGGACGGGGGAGCAGCAAGTGTGCAATGTTGCAGCTCTGCCTCCCTGCCAGCAATAGCTGTCAGCACCACTGTGTTGTTTGGGATTTCTCAGCATTTTTTTTTTTTTTTTTGGCCAGGCTCTGTTAGGACAGGTGAGGCAAGGGAGGCAAGTTTGCAATTTTGCAGCTGAGCAAATATTTACCTAGATTTCTTGAGATGAATGTTCCAAAACCATCTTATATTCAATACATCCATTAGAATTCACCCACTCACTCACCTTCTCATTATGATTCTGGATCTGTATTCTCAGTCTTAGTGAATTTCATCACCAACACTGCTGTAGCAAAAAAAAAAAAATTATATATATATATATATAAATGAATGAAATCCCATAATCAATCACCCAAGTTTCTTCACTCAATATCTCTTTAGGGAATTTGCTTCTCTTCCTCTCCACTGATACTAAATATCAATTGACATCACTTTAATTTTGTATGCTGTGTCATCCCACCTATTGTCACCTTCTCTGGGCACAATACTTCCTGAGTGAACTCTGCAGAATACTTCCAGTGACTCTGCATCATTTATAGAATAAAACTCTTCTTCATTTGTGATATACAAAATCATGTGTAAACCCCATCCTTTCCAGAAATATCACTCACTATTCCTCTACTTGCACTTAATGCCCCACTCTTGTGTTCCCTGACTTAAATTACTCTCTTTTGTACTTCTCCGTGTGCTACTCTTCTATGGGGCAAGTCCTCCTTAACCCTTGCCTTTATTTATTCAAAACCCACTTAAGACATTATCTCTTCTGGGAAAGCTTCTCTGAGACCCTAATTCTAACTGATATGCTCCTACTCCACTCATTGTTATTTATTTGAGTTTATGCACGGCTCTCCTCCAGTAAATGTTGGACACTGTCAGAATTTATTCATTAATGTTTTTAAAAAATTTTAAACCTCATACAGAGTGAGAGAATGGATAATTTAATAAAATAATAAAATTAAATATATTAAAAATAAAGAGGGAAATAGGGCAGTCAGAAAAGAACATGCCTGAGGAGGTGTCATTTGAGAAAAGTCCTGAATAAAATCAGGTGCAGAGCTATGTGTGGGGAAAAGTTGGTATGAAAGCCTGTGATAGGAATGAGCCCATGTTTTTATGGAACATAAAGAAGGTTAGTGTGGTGGAGTGGAATGAACAATGCTGTCATAAGCTTAAGTTAATGGGGAGTAGGACCCAGGGGACAGGTTGAAGAATGTAGATGTTACTCTGTGTGTAATGAAAAGCCATTAGAGATTTTTTGAGCAGGGAAAAGATGTGACCAAATTTATATGTTTTCAAAGATAACCTCTTGCTGCTGTGTGGAGACTAGTTGTAGAGGTATAAAAGTGGAGTTAAGAGATGATTGATGTAAAGCCAGTGAATAAATGATGGTGGCCTGATGCTGGTGGAGGTGGAGCAAAAGGGTCAGTTTTAGGATATATTTTAAAATTAAAAAATGGTAGGGACTTGCTGATGAACTGAATTTATTGTGTGAGAAAAAAAGATAAATTAAGGGTACCTCTTCAGTTTTATTTTTGTTTTATTTTTATTTTATTTTTCCAACAGGCTTAATGCACTTTATTTTTCTTGTATAAAATTATGTTGTAGTCACAGCTGGAACCTGGGTTCTCTGCACAGACCCTTTGGTGGGTTGTTACAAGATGGTCAGTGAATTCCTGATAGGGACATTTGGTGAGCAATGTATCTTTCCAGAGGTCAGGGTGAGATAGCTATGGGCCTTGGAAATATCATCAATGGTGGCCTTGTTCCAAACATAAACAATTTATGTTTTAAATTGCATGCCATTTTGAGTAATGTGATGAAATCTCTCTTTATACTGTCTGGGACATCAATCACACCATTTTCCAGCATATCCATAATTTATATGCTAGTTTCCATTTAGTCACTTAGTAGCTGTATTGTCAGAAGGTCAATAGTAGCCTAATGTTATGTCACAATGCCTACATCATTCACCTCATATGATCTCATCACAGGGCATTCTGTCATCTCACATCATCATAAGAAAGGTGAGTATAGTACAATATTTTCAGAGGGAGACCACATTCACATAACTTTTATTATAGTATATTATTTAATAGTTTCATTTTATTATTAGCTATTGTTACTTGCTTACTGTGCCTAATTTATAAATTAAACATTATCATAGGTATGTATGCATAGGAAAATAGTATAAATAGTGTTCAGTACTATCCATGGTTTCAGACATCTCCTGGGGTCTTGGAACATATCTCCTATAGATGAGGAGAGATACTGTAAATACACATGCACAGACACACACTTTTGATTATGAGACAATCTGCCTCATGAGAAACAGTATGCCACATTCCTAGAACTGCATGGATATGTAGCATTCACTTTGTCCCTAATACATAATCAACTTTGCCCATTAACTGTTGATATATACAATCTCTTTGCTAACTGTTGGTGTGATGAGCATTTAGTTTTATAGTTTTTTTAATAGCTACTCATTTATTATAAACATTTGTGCTGCTTACTATATCACTAAAATAAGAGAATAAATTTACTTTTGAGATTTTTATCATTGTTTTAATCTACACATGTATTATAACTCATGAGGTCTTGTTGATATTAACAGTGTCCTGTGAACAAATAAGTTTAGGAAGTATAATTGATGAGTCCTGTAAATATTAATCCTTGCAATACTTGTAAGAGATGGAGATGAAAACTGCATAAGAAAATGAGTTGATAACACTTGAAACTGAGTGATTAGTTCGTGAAGTGATATTTTATTTTTCTGTTTAGTATCTGCTGTTTGAAATTTTCCATAATAAAAAGATTTAAAGAAAATGAAGGAACATGAATGAACTTTTATTGAGTAAAAGGAGGAGTATTTCATCAGATTCCCCCAAATTAGGACCTAGTGGTGGATGTTCAAGAAGATGAAGTATCAAAGGACATTAACAAATCAAGATTGCAGCTTTTGCAATGTTTTGAGACTTGTATAGGCTCAGAGCTTTGGGAAGAAAACTCATGTAAACGAGTCAGAGTGTTCACAGGTACATAGAGATCAATTGGTGTCCCAGGAAAACTCTGAGCAAAAATTTGTATGGAGAATGTTCCCCTGAATTCAGAGAAAACCATGGTTTGCTTTTGTCTGGTAGCACAGTACATTAACTCCAGTTTTCAACAGTAAGGCAGTCTGCCACCACTGAAAACTAAGAGGTCCTGCAAAACAACAACGTGTTGTAATATTCCCAAATGATGTGCACTGGTATCTCATATAATAGTTAAACTTACAGTAACAGAAAGTAGAATGGTGGTGGCCAAGGGAGGGACAGGTAGGGACTTGCTGTTTCATAGGTATAAATGAATGGTGTAGACACCTGCTGTTCAGCATTGTACCTATAGATAACAATACTGTATTCAGTACTTAGAAATTTGTTAAGATGATGAATGTTTCTTTTTAACTCATTGGTTGTTGGACTTCCATGCACTTTGATTTTCTGGCAGTTCTGGTTGTTTGTTGCAAAGGGAAGGAAGAAGGTTATACAAAGTGAAATAAAGGACAACATACAGGGAACCAACAGTGAAGGGAAGGAAGCTGGGACTCAAGTCAATGATTTGGATCAGAAGGAAGAAATATACATTCAATGAAAACAGAATGAAGAAACACAAATGCAAAATATAAGGAGAGGCTGGGGAACCTCTGGGACAACTTTAAATGTTCCAACATCTGAATCATATGGGTGCCAGAAGAGAAGGAAGAACAAGAAATTGAAAATATATTTGAAAAAATAATGAAGGAGAACTTACACAATATGGCCAAGGAACTAGATATGCAAATCCAGGATGCTCTGAGAATTCCAAAGAAGTTGGATCCAAGATGAAACACACCAAGACACATCATAATTAAGTTACCCAAAATTAAAGATAAGGAGAGAATCTTAAAAGCAGCAAGAAGAGACAGTTACCTACAAAGGAGTTCCTAAAAGACTATCAGCTGATTTCTCAATAAAAGCCTTGCAGGCAAAAATATTTATTTTTATACTTATAAACAAACAAACAAATAAAATTCCTGAAAATAAAAAAAAATTATCAAGAAGATAGATTTAATGTTAAGTATTCTTTTATTTTTTAAGGTATGTTTTATTGATCATGCTATTACAGTTGTCCCATTTTTCCTCCCCTTTATTCCCCTCCACCCTGCAACATTCCTGCCACCAGCATTTTTGCCCGTTTGTTCATGTCCATGGATCATACATATAAGTTCTTTGGCCTCTCCATGTCCTATACTTTTCTTAACCTGCTCCTGTCTATGTTGTACCATTTATGCTTCTTATTTCCTGTACCTTTCCCCCCATTCTCCTTCTTCCCCTTCCCCACTGATAGATCTCAATTTGTGATTCTCTTCCTATTCTAGTTGTTTGCTTAGTTTTTCTTTTTAAGTTGCTGTTTTTTTTCCTTTTTTTGTTTCTAAATTATTTTATTGTTGTTCAAGTACAGTTGTCTGCATTTGCCCCCCCACCCCCACCCCAGCCATCCCCACCTCCTTCCCCTGGTACCATCCCCTCCTTGGTTTTGTCCATGTATCCTTTATAATTGTTCCTAAAAACCCTTACCCCTTTTCCACCCATTATCCCCTTCCACCTCCCCTCTGGTTACTGTCAGTTTGCTCTGAATTTCAATGCCTCTGGTTATATTTTGCTTGTCTATTTGTTTTGTTGATTAGGTTCTACTTAAAGGTGAGATCATATGGTATTTGTCTTTCACTGCCTGTCTTGTTGATAGTTGTGTTTGTTGTCATTTTACTGTTTATAGTTTTGATCATCTTCTATTTTTTAGATAAGGCCCTTTAACATTTCTTATAATAAGGGCTTAGTGATGATAAACTCCTTTAACTTGACCTTATCTGGGAAGCACTTTATCTGCCCTTCCATTCTAAATGCTAGCTTTGCTGGATAGAGTAATCTTGGATGTATGTCCTTGTCTTTCATGACTTTGAATACTTCTTTTAAGACCCTTCTTGCCTGAAAGCTTTCTTTTGAGAAATCAGCTGATAGTCTTATATGACCTCCTTTGTAGGTTACTGTCTCCTTTCCTCTTGCTGCTTTTAAGATTCTCTCCTTATCTTTAATCTTGGGTAATGAAGTTATGATGTGTCTGGGTATGTGCTTTCTTGGGTCCAAATTCTTTGAGACTCTTTGGGCTTCCTGGACTTCCTGGAAATCTATTTCCTTTGCTATAGTGGGGAAGCTTTCCTTCGTTAATTTTTCAAATGAGTTTTCAATATCTTGCTCTTTTTCATCTCCTTCTCACACCCCTATGGTTTGAATGTTGGAAAGTTTAAAGTTGTCCTGGAGGTTCCTAAGCCTCCCCTCTTTTTTTTTTTGCATTCTCATTTCTTCATTCTATTCCGGTTGGATGTTTATTTCTTCCTTCTGCTCCAAATCATTGATTTGAGTGCCCATTTCCTTCCTTTCACTGTTGGTTTCCTGTGTACTTTTCTTTATTTACCTTCCTAGCTTTTACTTTTTCCTCTATTTTGTGACCATACTAAACCAGTTCTGTGAGCATCCTGGTTGCCAGTGTTTTGAATTCTGCATCTGATAGGTTAACTCTCTTTTCATCACTTAGTTCTATTTTTGGAGTTTTGATCTATTCTTTCATTTGGGCCACATTTCCTTGTGTCAGCACACCTGTAGCATTTTTAGGGGTGTAGCCTTAGGTATTTGCCTTGGTGGGCAACCCATTTCTCTGTATTGTGGCTCTGTATGTCAGGGAGGGGTCAGAGAGGGAAGAATGCTGCTTGCTCAGCTCTCTGCAGCTTTCAGTCACCTCACCTGCTACCCACAAGCAAATTAGATCCTTCTGCTGCTGATTCCTGGGTGGTGGGTTTGTATACTTACTAGGATCCTTTGGGTCTCTCCAGTGAACTCTCCTGTAAGGCTGGGAATTTCTCCTGCCACTGCTACCCCCACAGGTGTTTTTAGTCAGATATTTTGAGGCTCTTTTTGACCCATGCAGGAACACTGGGTTGCACTGTCTGTCTTCCTCCCCAGTTGTCCTCCTTGTTTATCCACACACAAATGTGGGACAGCCAGGCCCACCAACTGCTGCCTTGCCCACAGGGATCCACTCTGTCCTTCAGTCACTGACTTACAGCTTGTCCTCTCCTCTTCAGCTGCCTGTCTCCAGCCCTCCTACCAGTCTGAATGAATGTTTCTTCTTTAACTCCTTGGTTGTCAGACATCCATACAGTTTGATTTTCTATCAGTTCTGGTTGTTTCAGTTTTTAAATTTGTTGTTATACTTCTTCTGTTTTTGTGAGGAGGCACGTGTATCTACCTATGCCTCCATCTTGGCTGGAAGTCTCATGTTAAATTTTTTTTAAGGTTTTCTAGAAGTTTTTAATATATTTTTAAAATTATACTGTAACAGTAAGCTCTTACAAAGTTGTTTTATGATTATATCATAGCAAGCAATTGTTTACTAGGATAAAGGATATGCTAAAAGACAAATACATAACTATCATTAAATATGCATGGCTTATTGACATTTTTCTTAAAACAAAAAATTGGGTTCATCTAGTGAAGGACAGGCATTCTGCCCCCACCTCAAGTAGCAAATGGAATTAGGTTTTAAAAATTCCCATGATCTTGAGTGTCTTGTTAAATGTTAAAGGGCTTTTGTTTCCTGTTAGCCACTAAATGTTTCAGGAAAAAACTCCCCTGCTTTATATGAAGAACACACCAGGGGCCACTTGCAGTATAATGAAATCCAAGTTCATTTCCTACTTTCTCTCAGTATTTGAACTTTTCAGAAGTAATGTATTCTTGAACCTTAAGGTGGAGCTTTGTTGGCTGCATATATTGTCCTAAAGTCAAATTGTTCACATCTGCCTGACGAAGAGCTTTATCGTTGCATATACTAGCTCATCATTCTAGTCTGTCTGAACCCAACTTTATATATATTTCAGAAATCACAACAGGCTGCACCTTCTCGGTGTGCTTCAGTACATGTGCTTCAGAAGTTGGCCCTGGGATCACGAACTTTCCTCTGTAATTCTGGAACTGTTTCTATGTTATGTGTATACATATCTAATCCCAACAGAGTGACCTTTTTGTATTGCCTTAAGATCTCCTCAGAAGTTTGGGGTGAGATATTCCATAAGAATTTTTGGATTCCTTTCCTTTAAGTATGATTCAGTCTTTGCAAAGTGCTCAGCTCCTCCATCAGGCATATTATCTTGATCCACAGATGTCAGGGCAATATAATCCAAACCCCACTCTGCAATTGCCTTTGCAGCATTGTAGGGCTCATTGGCATCTAGTGGAGGTGGCTTTCTTGCAGTCTTAACAGAACAAAATCTCCAACCTCTTGTACATGTGTCACCTATCAACATGACTGTGGCTGTGGTGGTGGCATACTCTCCCTCCCCAATACTCTCCACTACTGGGACATCATCCTTCTTCACACACTGTATGGAGATTTAAATTCCACAAAGTATTTTTCAGTCTATTGTAATTTTTCCCCATGGGAATCTTTGTCTTTAGCCGTGGAGGTAGTCTTAACCTTTCTCCTATCTGGTGCTTTAAGTTTCCTCTATATTCATCTCAGGTGCTCCTGTCTACAAGATCACCAGAAACAAAATCCTGAAGGTCTAGTCCATTCTGTAAAAATTCACTTTTTTATCTGGCAAGAAATGAACTGCTCTGACTGGACTGTATAACTATTTTCCAAATTACTAGGGCCTCATGGTGTGGAGGACAATCCTGCAGCATAGAGACATCTCCCTCTTTCGTTTTCTAGCAGGGTTAAGGGATCTAATTTTCAGGAAAAGACCTTATGTTAAGTGTTCTTATTACAATAAAAAATGATATGCCCTGATATATGTGTGTATATGTTTCAATTATTTTTACTGATTTATATTTATATACAATGTACCATTAATATACAAGAAAATCTACTCTACATTAATAGTTCAATGAATGTAGTCATGTAAGTGTCACAACTGAGGGGACATTTCCATTTATCATGTCACTTTGTAATCACTTTCCTCTTACTCCTTAAGAACCACTGAACTGTTTTCCTTACAGATTTGCTTTTAGAAGAATTTCTTACACATTATGTAGCATTTTGGGAGTGACTTCTTTCAATTGCATAATGTTTTTAAGGTTCACCCCTGTTGTATCAGGAGTTTGTTTGTTTTTATTGCCAAAAAAGTATTGTATTGTATGGATATTTCACAGTTTATTTACTCATTCACCTACTGATGGACACTTATGTTGGTTTTGTTTTGAATATTATGCCTATTATGAATAAACCTGCTATGAGAATTCACATGAAGCCTTTGGATAAACATATGTTTTGTGGACCCTGAGGAAGAACATACCTATTAAGAAGGGCTCCTGGTGGCTAACTGGTCTCAAATTTTAAAAAACAGCGCCTAGCGGCCTTTTCTAAATGTACCACTTAATACAAACTGCAGTTCAGGGAGAAGGTCGAACTACTTGGCTCTGCATTGAACTGCCTGCCTACATTGTGTTCCTGCCATGTAAGCCAGTCCTTATAAATGAAGTCCTGGAATTGTATTTCAAACAATAGGACTGAGGCTTTTTCTATTCAATTGGAGCTGTTCAACTATATACCCACCCCCATCAACTTCTTCATCAACCAATCATAACTATTCCATTCTGACCAATCAATACAGTGCTTTTTGGATGAATCAAACTGTGAGGATTTGAAGTCCTCCTTGCTTGAAGATGAATCAATCAGGGACCAGGGGCAGGGACTTCTGTCCATATAAGTCAGCTCTTCTCTGGCTCTGAGAACACACTCTCCCTTTCCACTGGAAACTGTAGACTGTATTTCCCCAGTTGGAGTTGAAACATGGAAGATAAAACAGGGATGTTGCATCAGAGCAGAGAGAAGGAAAAGAGCTGTTTAGCTGGAGAGGGGCCTTGCTCCAAGCCCCCCTAGCATTTCAAATTCTGAATTACAATTGATCTGTTCCACAGCTGAGCTATATATGTCACAATTGAGCTGTTTGCACTGAATAAAATTTCCATCTTCACTGTACCCCAAACAGGGGATTCCTGTTGGTGTTGAATTGATGCCAACAAACTTCAGTTGACAGTTTTCACACCTAGTAGTAGGATTGTTTGGCTTTATGATGTGTATATCTCACCTTGTAAGAAACAGCCAAATTGTTTTCCAAATGGCTATTTTACATTTCTTTCAGCATCTTGTAGTAGAATGTAATAACTTTTCAGTTCATGTTTTTAATTTTTTACTACACATATGTATCCATAAATCATATATAGTTTTGCTTTGTTCCTTATACACAAATATGCTGTACTGCAACCTGCATTACTTTTTTTCTTTAACTTGCATTTTTTATTCCACATTTTGAGATCTGTCTATGTTGATATACGGAACTGATTTAATTTTGTGGTGTTTCATTGTTTAAATATGTCATATTTTAATCCACTCTTTTACCCATTGACCATTTGTTTTCAGTTCTGTGAATGCTCTATTTATATCTTTGCCTATGTTTTCTTGGGTCACTTGTCCATTCATTTCTAGCACTTCTTTATATACTTTGCACAGAGGGTGGGGCAAAAGTAGGTTTACAGTTGTTCATATGAAAAATGATTAATAAATCATTTAATGATAAATCACATTAAATCATAAATCACTAATTAGTAAATAACAATACAAGAGTAAACTCCATGTTTCACAAACTCACAACTGCAAACCTACCTTTGCCCCACCCTGTATTTATTGGTTGACTACATTAGGTTACAAAAAAATTTCTCTGAATCTGTGGCTTACCTTTATGTTTATTTATGCTGTATCATACTGCACAAAAGTTTTGAATTTTAAGGTAAATATATCAGTTTTTTTATAGGCCTTTTTGCTTTCTGGTTTTAAGAATTCTTTTCTACCCCAAGGCTACCATTGATTGTTGGTGTTTCTTGGTTTGCAGTTGCATAACTCCAATTTCTCCCTCCCCTGAAACCTAGTATTCTCCCTTTGTCTGTAGGGTCTCCGTATTTATTCTTTTTGGAGCTGGTTTGTCCATAGATGTCCTTGATCCTGCTCTGCCAGGGCCAGGTCTGGGCTGGTTGCCTCAAATCCAGCATATGATGGGCATGGTGCACTCTGAGACTGCCAGTCCCCTCTTTCTTTTCTTTTTATTGTGTTGTTGCACTGACTAGAGCATCTGGAATAAAGTTGACTAGAAATGGTGAGTAGGCATCTGCCTTCTTCCCAATTTTAGAAGAGGGACTTTTTATTTAACTATGAAGTATGCTGTCAGATGTAGGTTCTTCCTTAGATGCCTTTTATTAGATTGAAGATTATCCCTTTAATTCCAAATCAATTAACCCTGGCCGGCATAGCTCAGTGGATTGAGTGCTGGCCTGTGAAACAAAGGGTTGTAGGTTCGATTCCCAGTCAGAGCACATGCCTGGGTTGCCAGCCAGGTCCCCAGTGTGGGGTAAGAGGCAACCACACATTGATGTTTCTTTCTCTTCTTCCCTCTAAAAATAAACAAGATCATTTTAAAAATTCCTAATCAACTTAGTTTTTAATCATGAATGAGTGAATTTTTTTCTTATATTGAATAATTTCTTATTGAAGGTTTTGGTTTTTTACACATTTTTTTACTGTTGTACAAGTACAGTTATCTCCATTTTCACCCCACTATGCCCCCTGCTCCACCCATCCCTGCCCCCCACCCTTGAACCTACCCCCTTTGGCTTTTTCCATGTGTTCATTATACATGTTCCTTGATGGCCCTTCCCATATTATCCCGTTATCCCTCTCCCCCTCCTCTCTGGTTAGTGTCAGTTTGTTCTTTATTTTAATGTTTATGGTTGTATTTTGCTTGCTTGTTTGTTAATTAGGTTCCATTTATAGGTGAGATCATATGGTATTTCTCTTTCACTGCTTGGCTTATTTCACTTAGCATAATGCTTTCCAGTTCTACCCATGTTGTTGTGAATGGTAGGAGCTCCTTTTTTTCTGCTGTGTAGTAGTATTCCATCGTGTAAATTTACCAATATTTTGATCCACAATGAATTTTTTCAAATACCTTTTCTATGTGCCAAAGAGAGTATTATATGTTTTTTCTTTTTGATTCTGTTAAAGATGAAATACATTGATTTTGAATGCTAAAGCAAACTTGCATTTCTAGGATAAATCCTACTTGATTCTGTGTTGACACCCTTTATAGATTGCTGTTTCAGTTTGCTATTTTTAAAAAGAATTTTTACATTTATGTTCATGAGATATATTGAAATGATTTTCTTTTCTTGAGGTGTCTTTGTCTGGGTTTGGTATGTGGGTAATGTTGGCTCATAAAATGTGTTGAAAAGTGTTTTTTCCTGAAAGAGTTTTTATAGAATTATTATGTCTCCTTTAAATGCTTGGTACAATTCACTTGTGCCATCTGGGTCTATACTTTGTGTGTGTGTGTGTGTGTGTGTGTGTGTGTGTAAAGGTTATCAGGTACAAATTCAATTAATGTAATAGGGCTATTCAAGTTTTCCCTTGGCATTTCATGCCTTTTCAAGGACTTTTTCAATTTTGTCTAAGTTGTTGAATTTATTTGCATCAAGATATTAATAGAATTCCACACTGCTTTAGCTGCAGCTACAAGTTTTGATATACACTTTCAGTTTAAAGTATTTTCAAAGTTTTTCTCATTACTTCCTCTTTAACCTATGGCTCATTTAGGAGTGTGTTGTTTAATTTCCATATATTTGGGGATTGTTCAGATGTTACTGATTTCTAACATAATTCTGTTCTGGTGATAGACCATATCTTATATGATTTCCATTCTTTTAAGCCTTCTGAAACTTATTTAAGCCAAAAATGTGAACTTGTAAAGAATATGTATTATGCTGTCGTTGGGTGGTGTTCCAGAAACACCAGTCAAGTTAATTGAAAATCTTATATATCTTAACTGATTTTCTATCCATTAGTGCTATGGGTAACTTATGTATTGAAATATCTAATTGAAAATTTGCCTATATCCATTTTGATTTTACCCATTTTTATTTTATGATTTTTTCACCTCTGTAAATGTATTGGAGCTAGAAGATAGTTGTTTTGTTTTGGATTCCCAAATACAAAGATACAGAAGTCTCTCCTTTGGGGCCAATTTCTGCAGAGAATAAACTTCTCACCTCTTGCAGGAGGGTAAATCCCTGGTCAACAGTGCACAGGTGCTGGGGAGAAGGATATGTATGTATGGGATGAGAGGAATGTTCCATATGCAACTGGCCATTCATACTGCTTTCCCTCCATGTATTCAATTCCCATTAGGCATTTCTGAGCCTGCAGCTAAACTGGTTCCTTCTCATCCTTATCTTCACATGCAAGCAATATAAGTGGTGCTTGCTTCTGCTCTAATATATCTTTCTTTCTCTTTCTTTCTTTTCCTCCCTCCCTCCCTCCCTCCCTCCCTCCCTCCCTCCCTTCCTTCCTTCCTTCCTTCCCTTTCTTTCTTTCGATCTCATTTGCCGGTCTTTCTCCTGTTTTTATTGCTGTGATTTTTTAATTAAAAAAATTATTTTCTAGCATATTAACTGCTGTCCAGGGGGATCAGTGTTTAACAGAAGCACATTTCCTATTCTCTTCTCTGCTAGCCATTTTGCTTAGTTGACCAAACCCTGACATTTCTGCAGCCCCTTTTGATTAGTTGCCACATGCTCCCTATCCATTAGTTTTTCCCAGTTCTACCTCTTATACCTGCTTGTTAGTATACCTGCTCTCAGGTACCAACCTAATACCAGTTTTACTCTGGCGACATATTTCTTTGGACTTCCCTTGCTTTTATTACCCAGGGTCCAGCCTTGCACCCCATGCTTTTATGATCTTTTCTTGCCAATGAAAGTATAGTGAAGAAGGATGAGAGTTGTTAAAGTGAACTTCTATGTTTCTGGTTGTCAGTGTGGGTCACTGGAAAGGAAGAATTAAAAATATTCTAATTTGGAACTGTGACTACAAGAAGTGATCATATATTCACCAGTATTTTGACCTGAAGATATTAAACAACCTAAATAGAAGGCAAATGCCATCATTGAATAGGTAAGAGTTTCAAGAATTGTAAAAGCTTGTCTTCAGTACTCAATAATAATCTGTAAAGTAGATCCTTTGCTAGTGACAGAATTATCAATCGACTATAATGATTACTGAGACTACCAAAACTACCCAAACATCCTTGTTCAAAATCAACCAGTACTGGTAAAACATCAAGCTTAGGGCAATGGCAACAACAACAACAACAACAACAACAACAACAACAAAGCCTAGGGCAACCCCTGAACTCTGAACACAAATGAGTTCTCAGCAATCCTAATACACATCCCCCCCCCCATTTTCACATGTCTGAAATTGAGGTGTGTCAAAAAGCAACCATTAAGTGTTTCTTTTTCCCTCACAATCCATGGCATCTTAACATCTGATGAAATGTGACACCCCATTGCTCTTTCTGCATTTTCTTTTCTTTTTTCTTTTTCAGGTAATTCTTTTTTATTTTTTTTTTAAAGATTTTATTTATTTATTTTTAGAGAGGGAAGGGAGAGGGAGAGGGAGAGAGAGAGAGAAACATCAATGTGCAGTTGCTGGGGGACATGGCCTGCAACCTAGGCATGTGCCCTGACTGGGAATCGAACCTGCGATGCCTGGTTCGCAGCCCATGCTCAATCCACTGAGCTACGCCAGCCAGGGCTCTTTCTGCATTTTCATGCACAAGTCCCTCTTTTTCTAAAATATTGGTTTCCCCAAACTTCCTTTCCATAATCACTGAAATGCTCCCCAAGGACTCTGATCACATTTCAGTTCTATTAAGGAAGGTAGTGCTTAAAAGAGAACAGTAAAAACTAAATGTATTTAAAAACACTGGTAACTTAAGATACATATAAAAGGAAATCTGGAAAAGCAGGCTATTTTAAACCCATTTGAGACTTTGGATATAAAAACTCAGTCATTACCCTAATAATTGTATATGGACTGCTCTGGGTTGGAGTCAAATATTCTGGGCTATCTCTTGAAGTGGAGAAAATGTCTCAATTTGTCACCCTCCTTCATTCCTTATTAGAAGTTAGCTATGTTTCCCCTAATGTATACTTTCTCTGTTATCTATGTCCACTTAACTGTCACCTTTGGCTGTATGTATCAGTTATAATTCTCAGGCTAATAAATAAAGCATCCATATTTCCCCTACTGTTGGGAAACACCCTGCCTGGCATCAGAAGCTGTAACCCCAGCCTAGGGTAAGGCTGAGGGAACAACCTTGGAACCATAAGCCAGCAAGGAGACAAAATCTTATCTTGCTGTCAGGAGCACTGCTTCTGCTCCTTTTACTTCACCATGCCTGGTCCCCAATGTTTGGTCGGTTAGCCAATGATGGGTAAGATTCCGCAAGGGGGGACTGACCCTAAGACAGGCATGATCACGTGGGAGGCCCCCAAGGAAGGACTTTGGGGGCTATGGCAAAAAGGGGGTGATGGACTCTCACCCCCCAGCTTTGACAAAGCCTGAGTGCTCATTCCATCCATGAGAAAATCTCCTTATCTCTTGGTTGCCTTAGTTCCCCTTGCTCCACCTAAGCCTGAAACAATGACAGGGTGAAAGGGCGGGTTCCCCGGGTGATCAGGCCTAAGGAAGAATATGCAAAATCCTGTGAAACCTGCTTTGTTTAGAATGCTCTCAATTGAATGAGAAGGGTCCAAGGAGGAAGTAAGTTTGTTCCTCAAAGTTTTACATCTCTTTGACCCTGACTCAAAGTAGGCCCTCAGAGTTCCTTGTTATTTGATCCATACTTCCTGGCAATGAGTAATGAGCTTTACCTGAATTCTTATACAAACAAACCCAATAAAAAGCCTGCTGGGACAGGAGAACACGTGCCCTCCCCTAGAGAGGGTAGCCAAGGCGCTTTCCACTTGGAGAGTGGCCACTCTGTCCCTACTTCTCCACAGAAAATTGCCTGTTTCTGTGTATGTTCATTTCTCGTGTATCAACTAGCCATCCGCAGCGTTCCGCGGTCACTGCCAGTTGGTGATCGTGCATCACCCTACTTATTTTTTTCCATATATGGATACTAGTCATTGGAGAAAAACAGATGAGGAAAAGTGGGCAGTCTCCTAAGCACTGCTTCAGGAATCATTAACCATCCTTCAGAAATTCAGAGCTGCAATTAAGAGCTCATTGTATGGGCCCTGGCTGGTGTGGATCAGTGGACTGAGTGCCGGCCTTCAAACCACAGGGTCACCAGTTTGATTCCCAGTCTAGGGCACATGCTTGGGTTGCAAGCCAGGTCCCATGCAGGGGGCACATGAGAGGCAACCATACATTGATGTTTCTCTCCCTGTCTTCCTCCCTCCTCCCTGCCTCTAAAAATAAATAAACAAACAAACAACAAAAAAAGAGCTCATTATGTGGTAACTTCTGGTTTAGTTATGTATTTACAATCCTTTTTCTACTTTCAACTGCTACATGAGCTTCTTGTATTAACTGCTGCTTAACTTTTCAGGTATCCTAGTTCCATGCCCAATCCCACCCACACTGCAAGTAAATTTTATATGATACAATGCATATTATAGGCCTTATCTTTTCAACATGCTCTCCAAAAATAGTTTAAAACTTTTTATATAACTATTTTTATATGAAGTATTTTTAGCCAAATATAAAAATAATTTTATAAATGAGTTAGATGTCTATAATGAGGTCAAGAGTTTGGAGATTCTGCAAAAACAAATACTTTGGGAAGGGGGTAAGTCAAATATTAAAACGATAAGTCTGAAGACACAACATCAGAAACTTTTTCTTCTGACTCCTTTGTTTTGCTTTGTATGAAACATGGGTCAAGAAAATTAAGGAAATGAGAAAGAAGTGTTGAGAGAGAAACTGAATTCACTTAACTATTTCAACTTCATTTGACATATTTCAACATGTGTATGTAACCTACTTGGCTTTAGTTTGGGGGAGTCATGTAAGGTGGTGAGATCTGGAAGAACCCCAGTAGACTAGCTGCATCCATGAAAAAGAACTACGGTACTTATGTTCCTGAGCTGCTGTTTTATGGGGAGGAGGGTTCAACATCCTGTAAAATGGTACATGGGGTATATTACACAAGTAGCTCTTCTCCAGCTTCTTGTGAGACTTGTACATTTTTGCAATAAACACAACAAATTTCTATGCCCATTATATCTCCAACCATCCCTTGGCTTAAAACCAACATATTATAAAATTATAGTTTATTTGGGGCTACTTAGAGCTGGAAAGAAATGTGAAAAACACAAGGCACATATTTTGAAGAGAAATCAGTGTTCCATTTTCTCAGAGATTGCAAACAAAGGAAAACATGTTATGCTTAGATAAAATGTAAAGTTCTTGCTTTGTAATGCTGGGTAGGGAATTTAGTTCTAATAACACCGGTTGAACTGTACAGATGTTTTCACTCTACCTGTCTAAGGAACTAGAAAAAGCAGTTCATTGTACAGCATAACAAAAGTTCTTGGCACTTAAATACTTTAAGTGAATGACTCCTTTTCAGTGAGGGAACATATGTTAATAACTTGTTGTCTTTCTCCATCATAGAATATATAGGGAAGAGTGATGTTAAAAATATTTAAGTCTTTAGAATACGACTATGTAATTAAAGAGCTCTTTAACAAGGATCTTTCCTGTGAACCCGCTGGTGAATGTGGAGGTTGGAGCTCTGGCTGAAGTTCTTCCCACACTTGCTGCACTCATAGGGCTTTTCTCCAGTATGCACTCTTTGGTGGATGAGGAGTTTGGAACTCTGGCTAAATCCCTTCCCACACTTGCCACAGTGATATGGCTTCTCCCCAGTGTGGACTCTGAGATGGATGCGGAGATCTGAGCTCTGGCTGAAACCCTTCCCACACTCATAGCACTGGTAAGGCTTCTCCCCTGTGTGTATGCAACGATGAATGTGAAGGTTTGAACTCTGACTGAAACCCTTCCCACACTCTCCACATTTGTAGGGCCTTTCTCCTGTGTGGACTCGCTGGTGGATATACAGGTTAGAGCGCTGACTGAAGCTCATTCCACACTCCCCACACTCATAGGGCTTCTCACCCGTGTGTACTCGTTGGTGGATATGCAGTTTGGAGCCCTGACTAAAGCCCTTCCCACACTTGTCACATTTATAAGGTTTCTCGCCTGTATGGACTGCGTGATGGATGAGCAGACTTGAACTCCTTGTGAAGCCCTTCTCACACTTATCACACTTATAAGGTTTCTCATCAGTGTGGATTGCTTGATGGATGAGGAGACTTGAGCTCCTTGCAAAGCTCTTCCCACACTGTTCACATTTGTAGGGCTTTTCTTCTGTGTGGTCTTTCTGATGAAGTAGTAGTTCTGAGCTCTCACTGTAGTCCTTATCACACCAACTACATTGGTATTGTTTCTCTGAAATGTGGATATTCTTACATGGTGGACTCTCTGTGTGGTTTTCTTCTGTGTGGTCTTTCTGATGAAGTAGTAGTTCTGAGCTCTCACTGTAGTCCTTATCACACCAACTACATTGGTATTGTTTCTCTGAAATGTGGATATTCTTACATGGTGGACTCTCTGTGCTGATTTTAGGTGTTTTGCTGAAGTCATAATGGTTACAGGGATGATCCTCTGCATGAGCTCTCTGATCACTGACCACTTGGGATTCCCAACCACAAATGTTGTCACAGTTGTCATCTAAAGGATCCAAGGATTCTTTCAATAGGTTATTCTGGCAAATTGCTTCCTCACTGAACAATGGCGAGGCCAGTTCTATTACATCAGACACAAGTTTATTATGAAGGGTCTCTGAACAATGGTCTGTGGGAGGAGGGCTTTTTCCCAACACTTTTCTCTTAGTGCTTTCTCTATTTACAAACAGACTTTTGCTCTTTTGAGAATTTTGGGGCTCATTCTTATAAAATGTCACTGAGGAGTCCTGTGTGGCCGTTTGGCTTGGAAATTTCAAAGACAAATATTCTTCACTTTCCATGTTTTTGAAATCATCACTTTGAAGGGTCACAACACTACTTGTATTTCTGGAACTATGAGAAGATGCTTATCCCCAAAATATCTAGTTCAGGATTCCTGTACACTTCTTGAAGACTCTCCAGTTATTGTACTGGTCATCTCTTCAAATCAACCAGCAGGAAAGCTCTTTATGTAGTAGATCCCTAAGCCCTTTCTCTTGAAGAGTCTTCACAGAATTTTCATTCAAGTCTCCTAGAAAACAAAGAAAATTCAGTGACAAAAACAAAGGATAGATTTCAAGATTTCAGAACTGAAGTGCCTAAATCATGAAGACTTAGTAATTTGGAAAAAGTTCAGTTTTGTCCTTATAGACATGTCCTTTGGTTAAATGTCAAAGAAGGCTTTACACAAAACACAAATATTTTCTCTGCTTTTAAGCATTGTCAATAAAAGTATTCCTCCCCTATCTCTGCAGTAGGCTACATATCTCACATCCTTGCTACAAATTACATTTCATTTCACTTTACTTCATTTTAAGCAAATTTGCATTTCATTGGTAATCCACTTTAATAGATGCTAAAGATACAAGAAAGAAACCAATCTTTTTACTTAACAAGCTAGTGCCTAGTGGGAAGAAGGACAAATATATCATCAATGCTAACACCATACCAGTGCTGTAGAAGATGCAGGCACAACTAGGCATGCGAGCAGAGTAAGGGCATTAGACCCAAACCTTGGGGCATATGTAAGGAAAACAAAAAGGGAAAATGTAACATGTTCAAGATAATTATAAACAACTTCTTGTCAAGGATATAAAGTAGGTAATACTCCTTGGAGAGGAAGGCAAGAGCCAAAACAAAGGTCTTGGTGTGTACTACTAAGGATTTAGGGCTAAAATTCTCAGGGGTTTAAAGCTATTGAAGGAGTTCAACTGGGAATGAAACAATTGAAAATGAGAAAGATTTTAGGTAGAGAGACAATTGCTGTAGCAAAACAGAGAAAAATGGTAAGGATGATGGTTATGGAGAGAGGGGATGGAGGCATTTTAAACAATGTGGTAACTAAACAAAGAAAGGAAAGGAAACATCAAGCACAATCTCCAGTTCCTTGCTTCAGTGACTAGGTTTGGGGATACTATGTAATAAAACAGGGAATGCCAAAGGAAAAGGCTGGAGTGGAGAAGAAGGACAGATGACAAACTCTAAATCTAATGTTTAATTTGTGGTGCTGGTAGAATCTTCTTACAATATTCAGGAAGCAATGAGATATATGGGTCTGGAATTTCTGAAAGAGAATTGTGCTAAAATACAGATTTTAGACTTACTAGAATATACATGTTGGTCAAAACAAAGTGCATATCCTAATATTACACTGAAATGACAAAAAAAATATGTAAAAGTCTTGGGAAAAAAGTGGGATTGTCACCACCAGAATAAAAATGTCGAGGAACTCTTAAATGATAATGAACAGATGGATTAGAAATGATGGAGAAGCTAGAAAAAAATACTGCACAGTTCAAATCATGTACAGGAAGACTTCTGCAGGAGTGAAAGATCTTCTCAAGAAGTCCTAGAAAGTAAAAAAAATTTAAATTCCAAACTCAGAATGAACATTTTAAAATAAGAGAGGTTTATCCTGGATGTTAAGTTTAATTAATTCATGTTAGTCCTTCCTGATGGCTAGACTAGCTGTTGCTATTAGCAGCACCACTTTCCCAACCACCCTTTTCCCAACAAAAAATGAAATACTGGGTAGTTAACAGAAATATCCCCACACAAAATCTGAAGAACAAAATAAACAATCTGTTAAAGAAAAGACTCCCAATAGTATTAGTTGAGCTTAAAAGAGAAGTTGAGGTAATGCTGAATCTGTGTAATGACAGGGTTGATTAAGTTACAAAAAGAGGCAATTGACTCCATATATGCCCAAGACAAAGCCTCAAGGTAACCCATGAAGTGAGATTTTTGACAAGGGAAATATAACAGAGCTAGAGGTCAAATTATGGCATGCCCCAGATAACTTACTTGTCTGAAAAGGCACCCACAATAAAAGAGTCTACATTCACCATCAGGATTCTTATTATATCCATTCCAAGTCCAGCGATTAGAAGTGTCTCCTATAAGTATAACATGCATGCACCAAAGAGGGTTGGGTGTCAGCTGAGGGTGTACATTCTAGTATAATACTTATGTGAACATAAGACTTCTGGGAAAAAATGAGACAATAGAAAATGTAAGCAGATAAAAAAGTAGAATCTAAGTTCCATAGAGAGTGGCATAAACTCAAGAAATAGTGAACAGAAGAAACAGAATTTAAAAGGTACATAATTAGAGAAATCTCACAGGTATCACACATGAAAACAATACAAGACATAAACATGTTGTTATGAAAAATAATCAGAATTCATCTTAAAGGACTTAAAAACATGATAATTATAATAGTGAATACTTACCATATCCATTTGAAGCACTTAGGCAGTAGTTGCATAATCTTATGTGAGAGGAACTATTAGGACACTCATTCTACATACAAAGAAACCGAGGTTCTAATGGTTAGGTAACTAATTATCAGGCAGTCTGATTCTAAGGCCTGCAATCCAGAAGGGCTAAATAGCAAAATGAATACATGACTGAGATGGAAGACTGAGGGATTCTCCTATAATGAAGAATAAAAGGACAGATGGATGGAAAGATAAAAATAAACACAAATTTTGTAGGAGTTCTAGGTATACAGACAAGATAGAATGAAGGAAAAGAGACTATTTTGAAATAACAGAAAAAGACTCCCACAAACAAAACATTTCTTAGAACTGAAGATTCAGAGGCCATAGAATGCTAAAAATGTAATTATGAAACCTCAAGACTTCAAGCAAAAAAGAAATCCCAGAAAATGCAGAAAGCATCCAAGCAGAAAAGCTAGGTTATGTGCAAATAAATAAGAATTATAATGACATTGAATTATTAATCAGCAATACTGGACACCTAAAGATAACTGAAAGATATAGCCTAATTTTGAAGGAAAGTGATTGTGAAATTAGTATCCTATTTTATACCTAACCAATCAATCACTTCAGTAGGGGGAATAAATAGACACATTTGCAGACAAGAAGGGATTTAAACAATTACTAAAATAATTACTCAGAAATATACTATAGCAAAAAATCTTTTTAAATTACTTCAAATAGAAGAAATGAGAATGAGCAAAGAAGTCAGTAAAACAGAAAATTAAGTTGAATCAATTGTTGATATATAAACAATTAACCAAATTATTCAAAACCCTATAAAACAATACCGAATTAACCTCCTCTATATAAAACATTTTAGAAAATAAGTATTAGGTTTAGAAAAGAAAAAAAGGAACTGTAATACTAGTACAGTATACTACTTGACTTTGCAGGGAATAAAAATTATGAATTCAAAGCAATGTAAGCATTAATCACCCATGTGAGTCTGACATCAATTCTTGGGAAGATGGACATGTTGGGAAAGTAATGTAAAAAAGCTAAGTCACCACATGTAAGGGTGTAAGAAAGTCAATAGCAAATGTCAAATATTGACAAACTGGAAAATAATAGTATATCATAATATAGTAAATTCAAAATAAAACTATATTGAGGTACAAATTTGTACCTGTTACACTGGCAAAACCCCAAAGCCTGAAGATATACACTGCTTGTGATTGTAAACTGGTATCACCCCCCAACAAGGACATTTTAACAATTATTGATCAAAATCACAATTGCATGCACTCAGCATTATAGTTTGGGGTTTCATCCTTTAGCTTTCCAGGAACAGTTGTGGAATCATTTTTGCATAAAGTTCACTCACTGTTGATGGTCAGTGATAGCAGTCGATGAGAACATGGGTACAGTGGAGTTGGGGATATAACAGAAATTTTTCACTGTGCACCTTTTTATTTTTGCAGTACAATTTTTAAAATTTAAAAACATTTAGTACAACTGGGACAACTGTAATAGCATAAACAGTGAAGTTGAAAAAATAAAAACATTTAGTATACTTAGAAATTTCACTTTTCTTTCCTACTCATGCATAATTTATTTTCTACCTTTCTCCAAAATCCTCAGTGTACTTTTCTTTAAAGCTTTATTTAGGTGTAATTGACAAGTGACATTGTGCATCTTTTTATGCTCCTTTTAAAATTCTTTTTTTAAAAAGTAGTAACTGCATGAGCACATTATTTGGAGACATGGATTGAAACTGAGCAGCTCAGAGCAGCCATTCTCTGTGGCATGACAGCAGCAGACCAGGGAGATTGGTTTTTATCTTAAGCCTTTCCATACAATTTGCTTTACCTGGTGAATGTATTAGTTTGTTAACACAATTTAAAAGTAATGGCAATGCCCTGGCTGGTGTGGCTCAGTGGATTGAGCACTGGCCTGGGAGCCAGAAGGTTGCTGGTTCAGTTCCCTATCAGGGTACATGCCTTGGTTGCAGGCCTGGTCCCCATATGGGGGTGAACAGGAGACAACCAATTGATGTTTCTCTCCCTGTCTTTCGCCTTCCCTTCCCCTCTCTCTGAAAAAAAAAAAAAAAAAAGTAATCTAAAAAAAAAGAAATATATATTAAGAGTAAAAGAATGCGGAATGGAACAGTTAAATCATGAGGTGGGCCAATATTATTAAATGGTCAAAGGTCATTGCTTCAACATTCTTGTTGTAACATACTTGGGAACGGTTGCAGAAATGATAGGGCTATGCAACAAGAAAACTAAAGTACTGAGGAATAAACCTAACCAAGGAAGTAAAAGACCTGTAAAACTATACAACACTGAAGAAAGAAATTAAGGAAGACACCAATAAATGGAAGCATTTACCATGTTCATGGATTGGAAGAATTAATATCATCAAAATGTCCATACTACCCAAAGCAATTTATAGATTGAATGCAACCCCTATTAAAATACAATGACATAGTTTACAGATATAGAATATTTCAAAAATTTATATGGAACCATAAACACCCTAAATAGCCTCAGCAATTTTGAGAAAAAAGAGCAAAGTAGGAGGCATCACAATAGCTGATAAGAAACTATATTACAAGGCCATGGTAATCAAAAGAGTCTGGTACTGGCATAAAAACACACACATAGATGAATGGAACAGAATAGAGAGCCCAAAAATAAACTAAAGTCTTCATGGTCAGATAATATTGGACATAGTGGGCACAAGCATAAAATGGAATAAAAATAGCCTCTTTAACAAATGGTGTTGGAAGAGCTGGACAGCTACATACAAAAAAAATGAAACTTGATCACCAACTTACACCATACACAAAAATAAATTCAAGGTGGATAAAAGACTTATATAAGTTGTAACACCATAAAAGTCCTACAGGAGAACAGACATTCCACCCAGCAACATTTTTACCAATATGTCCCCTAGAGCAAGGGGCATAAAGGAAAGAATAAACAAATGGGATCTCAGCAAAATAAAAAGCTTCTGTATGGCTAAAGAAAACAGCATTAAAATGAAAAGAGAACCAACCGTATGTGAAAACATATCTGCCAATGATACCTCAGACAATGATTTTATCTTCAAAATATGTAAAGAACTCACATGAGTCAATTCCAGGAAGACAAAGAATCCAATTAAAAAAAAATGGGCAAAAGATCTGAACATACCCTTCTCCAAAAGGGAGATACAGAGGGCCCAGAGGCATATGAAAGGGTGCTCAGCATCATTAGCCATCAGAGATGCAAATTAAAACCACAATGAACTTCTGGCCAAGATTGAGGCATAGGTAGACACACTGTGCCTCCTCGCACAACCAAAAGAAAGACAACAATAATTTAAAAACAAAAACCAACCAGAACTGACAGAAAATTGAACAGTATGGAAGTCCTACAACCAAGGACTTAAAGAAGAAATATTCATCCAGACCGGTAGTAGGGGCAGAGCTGGGCAGCCAGGGCAGAGAGGACTCTTGGCAAAGCAGTGGCTGGCAGACCCAGTAAGGTGGCAGTTTGTGGAACGCGGCAAGGCTAGCAAGGAGGCGGTGAACTGGGTGGTCCCACATTCGCATGCAGATAAACCTGGCAAAACTGGGTAGTGAGATAGACTGCACCACCCAGGGTCCCAGTGTGGGGAAATGAAGCCTCCAACCACTGATTGAAAACATCTGTGGGAGTTGAGGTGCCGGGAGAAACTCCCAGCCTCATAGGAGAATTCGCCCAGAGAGACCCACAGGGTCCTAGAAAGTACACAAGCCAATCCACATGGGAATCAGCAGCAGAAAGGCCCAATTTGCTTGTGGGAAGTGGAGGAAGTGACTGAAATCTAGCAGAGAGTAGAGTAAGCGGCATTGTTCCCTCTCAGTTCCCTTCCCCACACACAGCGTCACAAACCAACAACGTGAGTTACCTCAACTGAGAGAATACCTAAGGCTCTGCCCCTCACTGTGTAACAGGCATGTCAAGACAAAAATAAAAATGGCCCAAATGAAAGAAAAGATCAAAGCTCTAGAAAAAATATAACTAAGCGATGAAGAGGTAGCCAACCCATCAGATGCACAGTTCAAAACATGTAATCAGGATGTTCACAGAATTGGTTGAATTGGATCGCAAATTAGATGAAAAAATGAAGGCTATGCTAAGTGAAGTAAAGGAAAATGTACAGGGAAACAATAGTGATGGGAAGGAAACTGGGACTCAAATCAATGGTGTGCACCAAAAGGAAGAAAGAAACATTCAATCAGAAAAGAATGAAGAAATAAGAATTCCAAAAAATGAGGAGAGGCTTAGGAACCTCCAGGACATCTTTAAATGTTCCAACAACTGAATTATAGGGGTACAAGAAGGAGAACAGGAAGAGCAACCAGTGGAAAAGTTATCTGAACAAATAATAAAGGAGAACTTCCCCATTCTGGCAAAGGAAATAGATTTCCAAGAAGTCCAGAAATCTCAGAGAGTCCCAAAGAATTTGGACCCAAGGAGAAACACACCAAGGTACATCATAATTACATTAGCCAAAATAAAAATGAAGGAGAGAATCCTAGAATCAGCAAGAGAAAAGGAGGCAGTTACCTACAAAGGAGTTCCCATACAACCATCAGCTGATTTCCCAAAAGTGACCTTACAGGCAAGAAGGGGCTGGAAGGAAGTATTCCAAGTCATGAAAAGCAAGGACCTGCATCCAAGATTACTCTATCCAGCAAAGCTTTCATTTAGAATGGAAAGGCAGATAAAGTGCTTCCCAGATAAGGTCAAGTTAAAGGAGTTCATTGTCACCAAGCCATTATTATATGAAATGTTAAAGGGACTTATCTAAGAAAAAGAAGATAAGAAACATGTACAGTAAAATGCCAGCAAGCTCACAATTATTAACAACCACACCTAAAACAAAAACAAAAACAACCTAAGCAAACAACTAGAACAGGAACAGAACCGCAAAAATGGAGATCACATGTAGGGTTATGAACAGGGGAGTGGGAAGGGGATAGAAGGGGAAAGGTACAGAGAATAAGTAGCATAGACGGTAGATAGAAAATAGACAGGGAGAGGGCAAGAATAGTATGGGAAAGGGAGAAGCCAAAGAACTTATATGTATGACACATGGATATGAACTAAAGTGGGGGAATATGGGTGGGAGGGGTTGTGCAGGGTGGAGAGGAGTGAAGGGGGGGAAATGGGACAACTGTAATAGCATAATCAATGAAATATATTTTAAAAAGACCACAGTGAGATACCACTTCACACCAGTCAGAATGGTCATCATAAACAAATCAACAAACAACAAGTGTTGGAGAGGATGTGGAGAAAAGGGAACCCAGTACACTGTTTGTGGTAATGCAGACTGGGGCAACCACAATGGAACAGTATGGAATTTCCTCAGAAAACTAAAAATGGAACTGCCTTTTGACCTGGCAATTTGATTGGTGGGATTATATCATAAGAACTCTGAAACACCAATGCATAAGAACCTATGTACCCCAATGATCACAGCAGTGCCATTTACAATAGCCAAGTGTTGGAAGCAACCTAAGTTCACAGCAGTGAATGAATGTATCAAAAACTATGGTACATTTACACAGTGGAATACTACATAGCAGAAAGAAAGAACAAGCTCCTACTATTTGTGACAGAATGGATGGAACTGGAGAGCTTTATGCTAAATGAAATAAGGCAGTAAAAGACAAATACCATACAATCTCACCTTTATGTGGAACCTAATCAAGCGAGCGAAATATAACCAGACATTGAAATTAAGAACAAGCTGATAGTAATCAGTGGGGAGGTGGGAGGGTATAGGGGACCAGTTTGTTTTAGTCTGGCAAATGTGAGTCAGCTTTGTATTGAAAACCTACAGAACGGAAGTGGTAAGCAGGAACCAGGCCTTCAAACCAAGTTTTCCTGTGGGAATCAGACCTAGAAAATGCAAACAGACTGTTATGGCTTGTTCTTGATAAAACCCCATCACCCTGGTCTAAAACAACAAACATGTATTGCCTATCTTCAAGGTAATTTCCGAAGCCTGTGTGAATTCTCCCAAGGACAGAGCTAATCAGCTCACCGCCATTCCCCTCTGCATGTTATTTTCATTTCCTTGAATGTACCTAAAATGTAGACAACAATATTCTATGTAATAGATAATAAATCTTTGTTTGATGTAAGACCTGATAAAAACAGTAAAAGCCTGTCTAGGCAAGGGCCAAGCACTCTCCTCCTGAGAAAGTAGCCATGCCATCCCCTTTTTCTCCACAGCATTGCTGTCTCCTGTGCATTTATTTTCTCTTTGAGTCACAACAGGCAGACTCTGCTGGCCGGAGTCTGCCACAGCAGGGGATAATGGGGGGAAAGGGGAGGAAGGGTTTTCAGGAACAAGTATAAAGGACATAGGGACAAAAGCAAGGGGGGTTGGAATCAAGGGAGGGAGGTGGGGATGGCTGGGGTGTGGGAGTTATAGGGAAAATGCAGACAACTGTACTTGAACAGTAATAATGAAAAAAAGATATAGGGTTGCCAAATGTGTAAGAAAATACAACCCCCATATATGCTGTAAACAAGACACCCACCTCAGAACAAAAGGTCTACACTAGCTGAAATTGAAAGGATAAGAACAAATATTTCAAAGAAATGGATGTGAAAAAAGACCTGGGGTAGCAATACGTACATCAGACAAAATGGAGTTCCTAAAAAGACCACAACAGGATACAAACAAGGTCACAACATAATACTTAATGGAGTAGTCCAACAAGATACCATACCCCTTGAAAAGATATGCACCCAACATAGTAGTATGTAAATACATAAAGAAAGAGTTGGAAAACAACAAGGAAGATATCAACAGCAACATTGTCATCATAAGGGATTCTACCCCTTCAGTGTTAACAATGCACAGATCTTCCAAAGAATGAGCAAAGATATTGTAGCATTGAATGAAGCTCTAGATCAAATGGATGTAATTGATATATAAAGAAACTTTCACAGCAAGGAAGGATAATACACATTCTTTTCAAATGCACATGGAACATTTTCAAATACAGACCACATGGTAGTTCACAAAAAAACCCTCAACAAACTCCAGAAAATAAAATTGTATCAAGCGTCTTCTGAAATCACAATGATTTGAAACTAGAAACTATCCTCAAGGAAAAACTCAAATATATTTAAATACACAGAGACTGAAGAATATGTTATTAAATAATGAATTGGTAAACAATGAGATCAGTAAAGAAATAAAAAACAAATGAAAATGAACACATAACAGCTCAAAACCTATGGGACATAGCAAAGGCACTCCAGAGAAGGAAGTTCACAGCAATACAGGCCTACATAAAAAAGACAGAAACATTTCAAATAAACAACCTGACCCTACATCTACAAAACTAGAGGAACAATAAACAAAACCCAAAAAGAATAGAAGGAAGGAAATAATCAAGATCAGAACAGAATTAAATGACAGAGAGACTAAAAGAACAATTCAGAGGATCAATAAATCAAGGACCTGGTTCTTTGAAAAAATAAAATCAACAAGTCTTTAACCAGATTCATCAAGAAAAAAAGAGAAAGGACCCAATTAAATAAAATAATAAAGGAAAGAGAAGTAAAAACTGATATCACAGAAATACAAAGGATTGTAAGAAATTACTATGACCAATTATATACCAAGAAATTTGACAACCTGGGCTACATGGACAAATTTCTAGAAACATACAATCTTCTAAACATGAATCAAGAAGCAGCAGAAAGCTATAACCAATAACATCTAGTGAAATTGAAGCAATAATAAAAAATCTCCTGTTATATAAAAGTCCTGTACAGGATGGCTTCACAGGTGAATATTACCAAACATTTAAAGAAGTAACTCCTATCCTTCTCAAACTATTATAAAAAATTCAAGAGGAGGGAAGCTTCCCAAAATGTTTTTATGAGGCCAGTATTATCCTAATTTCAAAACCAGGTAAATACACAACAAAGAAAGAAAACTATAGGCCAATATCTCTGATGAACATTGATGTTAAAACCCTCAACAAAATATTGCCAACCCAGATCCCTCAACAAATTAAAAAGATCATACACCACCCTGGCTGGTGTAGCTCAGTGGATTGAGCGTGGGCTGCGAACCAGGCATCACAGGTTTGATTCCCAGTCAGGGCACGTGCCTAGGTTGCAGGCCATGGCCCCCAGCAACTGCACACTGATGTTTCTCTCTCTCTCCATCCCTCCCTTCCCCCTCTAAAAATAAATAAATAAAATCTTTAAAAAAAAAAGATCATACACCATGATCATGTGGAATTTGTCCCAGGAACATAATACACAACATAAAGAAAATGAAGGACAAAAATCATGTGATCATATCACTAGATGTTGAAAAAGCATTTGCTAAAATTTTGCACCCATTTATGATAAAAAACACTCAGCAAAGGGGGAGTAGAGGAGCATACTTAACATAATAAAGGCCATACACAAGAAATGTAGGGCCAACTCATACTGAACTGGCAAAAACTAAAAGCTTTCCCCTTAAGATCAGGAACAAGACAAGGATGTCTGCTATTACCACTTTTATTCAACATAGTGCCGGAAGTTCTAGTCACAGTGATCAGACAAGAAAAGAAAATAAAAGGCATTCAAATTGGAAAGGAGGAAGTAAAACTGTTGTCATTTGTAGATGACATGATAGTGTACATATAAAACCCTATACTCTACACCAAAAATCTTGTCAACCTAATAAGTGAATTTGGAAAAACAGTGGAATACAAAGTCAATATTAAGAAATTGAGGGCATTTTGTACACCAATAGTGAAATATCAGAAACAGAAATTAGGAAAAAATCCCATGAACTATAACAAGAAAAAGAAAGCACCTAAGAATAAACTTAACCAAGGAGGTAAAAGACCTGTACTCAGAAAACTACAGAACACTGAAGAAAGAAATTAAGTTAGCTACAGATATATGGAAGCCTATACCATGTTCATAGATTGGAAGAATTAACATCGTCAAAATGTCCATACTACGCAAAAAAAACCTATAGATTCAATGCAAGTCTTATTACAGCCTGGTACTGGCATAAGAACAGACACATAGAGTAATGGAACAGAATAGAAAGTCCAGAAAAAAACCCATGTCAATATAGTCAGTTAATATTTGACAAAGGGGGCAGGAGCATACAATGGAGTATAAACAGGCTTGTCAATAAATGGTGTTGGGAGAAATGGACGAGTACATGGAAAAAATAAAACTAGACTAAAAACTTACATCATATATCAGAATAAACTAAAAATGGATAACACTTAAATGTACATCATGACATCATAAAAGTCTTAGAGGAAAACACAGGCAGGAAATTTTCAGGTATTCCACACAGAATAATTTTTTCTGATATATTTCCTAAGGCCAGGGAAATAAATGATAAAAATAAAAATTTGGAACTACATCAAATTAAAAAGCTTCTTCATTGCTAAAGAAACCATTATGAAAATGAAAAGGAATCAACCATATTGGAGAACATATTTGCTAGCAGTAAGAATGGACTATGGTTTGATACTCAAAGTACATAAAAAACTCACACAACTCCATGCAAGGAAGACAAACAATCCTGTTAAAAAATGGGCAAATGACCTCAATAAATACTTCCTAGGAGGACATACAGATGGCCCGGGGACATATGAAAAGATCCTTAACATCACTAGCCATCAGAGAGTTCCCAGTTAAAACAGTAATGAGACATCATCTCACACCGATCAGAGTGGCCATGATTGATAAATCAACAAACAACAAATGCTGGGGAGAATGTAGAGAAAAGGGAACCATAGTACACTGCTGGTGGGAATGCAGACCAATTCAGCCACTGTGGAAAACAGTATGGAATTGCCTCAAAAAAGTAAAAATGTAACTGCCTTTTGATCCAGTGATTCTACTGGGAATATACCCTGAGAATTGTGAAACACCAATTCAAAAGAACTTATGCACCTCTATGTTCAGAGAAGCTCTATTTGCAATAGCCAAGTACTGGAAACAGTCTGAGAGCTCATCAGTAAATGAGTGGATCGAAAAACTATGAACATTGACACAGTGGAATACTACTCAGCAGAAAAAAAAGAAGGAATTTCTATCTTTGGAGACAGCATAGATAGATCTGGCGAATATTATGCTAAGTGAAATAAGCTAGTTGGTGAAAGACAAATGCCATATGATCTCACCTATAAGAGGAACGTAATGAACAAAAAAATCGAATGAACAAATAGAACCAGGGGCATGGAAACATGGAAGAGACTGGCAGCAATAAGAGGTGCTAGGGGAAGGGGATAATGGTGGGAAGTAGGAGAAGGGAGTAGTCAAAGAACATGTATGAATGACCCATGGACATGGACAATAATGTGGGGTCTTACTGTGGGAGTGGGCATAGGGTGAGAAGAGGGCAAGGGGGGAAAAACTCTGATAACTGTAACAGAATAATAATAAAAAAATTAAAAACATAAAAATTAAATGAGTAAAATTTGTCATGGGGTACACAAAGGCATTTTCTGATAATGAATATCCCATTATCATGAGATTAACACTAAAAAAAAAAATTACCAGATTGTGGTACATCCACACAATGAAATACTATTCAGGAAAAAAAAAGGAATTCTTACATTTTGTGACAACATGGATGGAACTGGAGACTATTATGCTAAATGAAGTGAGTTGGTGAAAGACAAACACCATATAATCTCATTTATAAAAGGAATCTAATGAACAAAATAAACTAATGAGAAAAATAGAAACAGAGGCATAGAATCATGGAACAGACTGATAGGTGTAATAGGGGAGGAGCGAGGCAGATGTTAATTGAAAGAAGGTGAAGTGTTAGTCAAAGAACATATATAATGGACCCATGGACTTGGACAATGGTGATGAACTGATTATTAAAGTGGGGGCTGGGCTGAGTAAAGGTAGGGCAAAGGGGTAAAGGTAGGACCACTGTAATAGCATAAACAATAAAGTTTAGCTCAAGCTGCTGTGGCTCAGTGGATTGAGTTCTGGCCTGCAAACCAAAGGGTTGCCAGTTTGATTCACAGTTAGGGCACATGCCTAGGTTGCAGGCCATGTCCCCATTAGGGGGTGCATGAGGGCAACCACACATTGATGTTTCTCTCCCTCTCTTTCTCCCTCCCTTCCCCACTGTCTAAAAATAAATAAATAAAATTTTTAAAAAAACCAATAAATTTCAAAAATAACAAAAAGGGAAACAAGTTAGAAAAAACACCCAATAAGAGCAGGAAAAATAAAAAAGATGATAGTTTAAGGGATCTATGGGACAATATAAAGTGTAACATCCACAGCATAGGGGTACCAGAAGGTGAAGAGAGAAAGAGCATGGGATTGAGAACCTATTTGAAGAAATAATGATGGAACTTTCCTAATGTGGTGAAGAAAAATGATATACACGTGCAGGAAGCACTCAGAGAGCCAAACAAGATGAAACCAACAAGGCCTACACCAAAACACATCATAATTAAAATGGCAAAATTAAAGCAGCAAGAGAAAACCAGATAATTACCTACAACACAGTTCCCACAAGACTTAGCGGATCTCTCAACAGAAACATTTCAGGTCAGAAATGTGGCATAAATATTCAAAGATGAAAAACAAGGACCAAGAACCAAGACTACTTTACCCATCAAGGCTATCATTTATAAATGAAAGAGAAATAGTTTCCCAAACAAGAAAAAGCTAAAGATGTTTGTTACCACATAACCAGCATTACAAGAAATGTTAAAAGATCTGTTTTAGGAAGTAGAAGAATTAAAAAAAAAACAGAGTTAAAAGAATAAAATGGCAATAAGTACATATCTGTCAATAATCACTTTAAATGTAAATGGCTTAAGTGCCCTGTTGAAATGACATAGGGTAGCTGAACTGATAGAAAAAAAAGCATGACCTATATGAAGGGTACCCCAAAATACCAGAATTATCTTCTGGATGGCAGGCCCCTTATAGTACAGGCTTACTCTGCTGGGTGAGTGTTTTAGGAACCCATCTGTATCAGTGTACTAGGTGGTGTTGTTTTGAGAGGCTTTGCTCAGCTTCAGTGAATTTCTTTTCAAGACTCAATGTGTTTGCCCATTTCATAATGGGCGATTTACAAGCACAGCTGCCCACACTGTACTGAGTGTTCAGTAGTTTTTCACCAAAAAGGAGATGACCCCTGTGCCCCACCCTCCCTATTCACCTGAACTAAACCTGAGTGACTTTTTTTTGTTTCACCAGATGAAAAAAGTCCTTAAAGGGAAACATTTTGCTGAAGTGGAAGAGGTAAAAGAAAAAATGGCAGAAGAACTAAAAGGCATCAGAATCAATGCGTTCAATAACTGTTTTGAGCAGTGGAAAAAATATCTCATTGGTATATTGCATGAAAGGGAGAATACTTTGAAGGTGACTGAAGTTTAAACATGTAAGAATACTCATTTTTTTTTAAATT
>PVIA01012072.1:0-40178 GCA_004024845.1 Tonatia bakeri | reverse complement strand
TCTTTGGAGAGGCTTCCCTGCATGGGGCGGATGCATTTTATTTCCTAGGAGGCTGGACAGCTGCCAAGAGGGGCAGGAGCACCTTGGGAACCCCCTTCCCTGCCACCCCCAGGACCTCATGAGGAGGGAAAAGGGGGTAAAGGGAGGGGTGTCGTCATTGGTGTGAAGGTGGCCTGAGCAGGACTTCCTGGGCAGGCTTTGGCTGAGGGGGTCAGGCTGGGTCAGCGCGTGGAGCCGGCAGAGTCCGAGCTGCCCTGGGAGGCGGGACTTTCCAGGACGCCTGTGGAGAAGGGCAGCCTTTTGAAGGCTCAGGTGTTCCCCTGGAAAACTTGTGAAGGGGGCTGACACCAGATCTTGCAGCAAACAGGAGTCTGGGTGGACAGGTGGGGAGGGGGTCTGCAGAGCTGGTTGCTCTGGATTGCCGGGGAAGAAAGAACTGACTCAGTGCTGGCGTGCAGGGCACAGCACCCCACTGGCGGCAGGGGGAGCTCCCGCAGCCTCACACCCTGGCACCAGCCTCCAGACCCCACCTGATTCCTCGGCACTGTGCAGAGTGGCGCTGTGGCCGCAGGACTGCGTCCTGCGGGGCTGTGTGTGGGGCTGGGCGTGTTTCTGGGCTGTGTGTCGTGGGCTGTGGTTTGGGTCTTGTGGAGTGGAGCCGTGCAGTGATCTGGGGTCATTGTCTCCTGCGAGGTGTGGCCAGATGTTGAGTATTGGGCCCAAGGAAGGCAGGGGCCTCCTTACTTCAGGGTGTGGGCAGGGAAGGACCAAGTGCAGACATGCTTCCCTGCCTTTGGAGGTTCCCAATGCCATTCCCTCCTCCTGGGAGCTGGGGGGTTCCTCAGGGGGCCTGCCACAGCCACCCTCCTTGGGGGGGCCTGGCCTCCAGGCACACGTCCTAGCACCCTGCTACCCCCACCCCAGCTGCCCCACAGGTCAATCCCCAATGAGTCAGAGGGAGCCGAACCCCAGGGCAGGGGCCTTGACCATTTTCCTGGGGCGGACCTCCAGGACCCCGATGTGGATGCTTCTTCCTCCTCACAGGAGGCCTCGGGCTTGGGGATGCTGGTCTGTGCGTAAATCCAGGAGGATGCACCAGGTGAAGATCACCTGGAAACGTTTCTGTGCAAGGAAGGAACTGAGGGGCCGGGCCAGGCAGATACGGTCTTCTCGGGCTGCGAGTGGATGGGGAGACCCCTGGGGAAGGGAGCTCCTGCCCGGGTGTGCTGCCTGAATCCTCTGACAGACAGAGCCCTCGGCCCCTCCCCCACCCCCCAGTCCATCACACTCACTGGTGGACAGAGCACTAGACCAGCAGGTGGGAGATTAGGGTCCCAGCACTGACCATGTCACTGTTTCTAGTGACTTTCAGGAAGTGGCTGTCCCCTCGATTGTTCATCTGCGTAAGTTTCATTGTTACAGAACCGAGCCGGGGGGAGGGGCGAATGATACACTATTACTGAATGGACTCACCCTTGTGCTCCGGGGGTCCCCCCCACTGTGCCAGGTTTGCCTTGTCTGCTGCCAGGGAAAGACGTCTCTCAATGCCAGAGACTGGTGAAAAGGAAAAGGGAGTATTTATTTATTTAAAGTTATACAGACAGAGTAATGACTTAATGTCTTCATTAAAAATACTAAAGTCCTTTACGATACCCACAAACACACAGTCCTTCCTCCTCCCCGTTGCCCAGTCCCAGGTACCGTATCTCAGCAAAAGAAATAGAAGTCTGTGGTTCAGGCAGCCCCTCGGTTCTGGCACCATCCGCTGTGTCGCCGCCGTGATCTCCAGTTAATCCAAAACCATGGGGCACCTTCTCATGGCCCACCAGCAGGAGTCCTTTCACCCCTTTTCTTCCAGGCAAAGTCTCTCCTGCATCCTAAGCCATGTGGCAAAAAGGGCGCATCCTAACGCTGCACGGTCCCAAAAAGCCCCAAGTGGCTGTTGCACCTGGGTTTAAATCCCAGTGCCAATCTTCCTCTGCCACATCATTTCCAACTCCTCCCAGAATTGGCTACAGCTGTCAGCATTCTGGTATTTTTTTTTTTCCAGCTTTTCTGGACTGCCTTAGTAAGTCTGGGCAGGTGTGGCCCCGTGGTGTGGAGCCAATCATCTCCAAGCTCTTACGCAGGCTCTGTAACCAGGGGGAGTTGCCTCCCAGTTACATCATGGGTTGGTCACTCCCATCCCCCTGGCTCAAAGCATAGCCACAGCTATTTAACATATCCATGAAACCACTTAAAGGTTATAGATATCTGCAAAACTGTTGCTATGCAAAACAACTCTCAATGGCCCTGCTCCATGCGTCCCATCCCCCAGCTCAGACTTGTGGGGGTGAGCACATCCTATATAAATATATTTTCCTAATATTTCCTGGACACTCTGAGTTCTGGATCCCATTACCAATCCCCATTTGGGGGACCCCCCTTGGCTGCACCCTGTTACATTATGAGAATAATAATAAAATCTGTTCTACTGGTTATTTTTTTCTAATCCTCACCTGAGGACATGCTTATTGTTTTTAGAGAGAGGGGGTGGGAGGGAGAGTGAGAGGGACAGAAACATCAATTATTGCATTTTGCACTCGTCCTGACACGGGACCAAACCCCAAACCCTGACCAGGAATTGAACCTGTGACCTTTAGGTTTACAGGACGATGCTTCAGCCAACTAGTCACACTGACTGGGGTGTTCTACCATTTACGGTTCATTACAGTGAAATAATGTGAGGGAAAGCACTTCAGAAATGTGCACAGTGCCACACACAGGTGAGGTACTATTGTCAAACCACCCTGAGTTCTCACTCCCGGCTCATGGCAATCCCCGGCCTTTCAATGTGCTTCCTCCAAGGGAGAGCAAAGCCGGAGCTTCCTCATCTTCTTCGTGAAACGGAACCACCTGGGATCTGGTTAAAATGCAGATTCTGAGTCAGCGGGTCTGGGCAGGGCCTGGATTCTGCCTCTCCTGGTGTGTGCAGGTGAAGCTGAGACTGCTGGGCTTGGAACCGCAGGCGAGTAGCAAGGACCCCAAGTGCCCACCTCCCCGGAGAGGTGAAGGAGCTCTCCCTGCGGCGGGCTGACGAGAAACAACTTAGAAAATGCAGCAGAAGCAGAAGAACTCGTTTATTGAAATAGCTTGCTGTCAGAGATGGCCTGCTGGTCACGAGCAATGCATGTTGGTCTTTGGGACAACAGAGAGCACGAGGCAGGGGGAGGGAGAGACCCGGAGACACAGAGACACGGAGACACGGAGGCATGGGGGCCAGGACACGCAGGACAGCTCACTCCCCAGACTTCTCCGCAGAGCAGCAGCCGTTGGTCTTGCTGAGGGAGCCGGTGCTGCCCATCCTCGAGTCCGCGCTGTGGAGGATCTTGTTGATCTGCTTCGGGATGCTCTGCCTCTCCTCGTTTTCCGTCTCCCGGTGGTAGAAGTAGTTGAAGTTGGAGACGATGACGGGAACAGGGAGGGAGATGGTCAGGACGCCGGCGATGGCACACAGAATGCCCACGATCTTGCCCCCCGCAGTGGTGGGGCACATGTCGCCGTAGCCCACGGTCGTCATGGTGACCACCGCCCACCAGAAGCCGTCGGGGATGCTGGAGAAGTGGGACTCCGGCTCGTCCACCTCGGCGAAGTAGACAGCGCTGGAGAAGAGGATGACCCCGATGAAGAGGAAGAAGATGAGCAGCCCCAGCTCCTGCATGGAGGCCTTCAGCGTCTGCCCCAGGATCTGCAGCCCCTTGGAGTGGCGGGAGAGCTTGAAGATACGGAAGACCCGCACCAGCCGGATGACCCTCAGGATGGCCAGGGACGTGTTCTGCTGGGCAGTGGGCTCCGTCTCCTGGACCAGCTCCGTGATGACGGTGGCGAAGTAGGGGATGACGGAGATGATGTCGATGAGGTTCATGATGTTCTTGAAGAAGCCCGTCTTGCTGGGGCAGACCACGAAGCGGAGCACCAGCTCGAAGGTGAACCAGAAGATGCAGACGGACTCCACCATGAAGAAGGGGTCGGTGAACAGGGAGTGGGAGAGGACAGTCTTGTTGGCCTGGAGGCTGGGCTCTCTCACCGCCTTCAGCTCCCGGTCCTCTCGGAACTCGGGCAGCGTCTCCAGGCAGAAGATGGTGATGGAGATGATGACCACCAGCACAGAGACCGTGGCCACGCCGCGGGCTGCGCTGGAGCTCTCCGGGTACTCGAAGAGGAGCCAGAACTGCCGGTGAAAGTCGTTGGTGGGCAGCGGTATCTCGGGGTCTTTGAGGAAGCCTTCGTCATTCCGGAACTCGTCCATGGCCTCGCTGCCCAGCTCGTAGAAGGTGATCTCGTCCGCGAAGACGTCGATGGGGACGTTGGCCGGGCGCCGGATTTTCCCACCGGATTGGTAATAATATAGGATTCCATCGAAACTGGGCCTGTTCCTGTCAAAGAAATACTCGTTTCTCATGGAGTCGAAGAACTGCATCCTTTTCTCCCGGTCCCCCAGCAGGGTCTCTGGGAACTGACTGAGGGTCCGGAGCTGGGTCTCAAACCTCAGCCCAGCTATGTTGATGATCACCCTCTGGTTTCCTTCATTCATGGCTGCTGGCTCGGGCTCCGGGGGGTCGGGCAAGTCGCCTGGGAGCTTGCAGAAGGCTGTCTCGTGGCCGGTGCTGTCACTGATGAGGACCCTCCAGTTGGAGAAGGGGCCGCTCCCAGGCCGGCCTCTCGGGCTGGTGGGGTTGAAGTCTGTGGCGTAGCCTGGCTGTTCCTGGATTTCGTCTGAGTTATCGAAATCCACCAGAGCGACCTCCATTTCTTTCCAGCCACAGGCATCCATCCTCGGGGACTCAGGGACGCGGCATGAAGACGCTCAGGCTCCCTGGCCCGCTGCAAGCTGCGGGGAGGAAGAAGTTCGTCATATCGGAGCTGGGGCCGGGCGGCTGGCCCTTGATCATTGACACGAGGCACGCCATTGGGTTAAGGAGTGATTTGTGTTCAGCTGGGGAAGAAACCTCATGGCTGTTTGGGCAACATTCCACCCTTGGGGTCGGTTTTCACCCTGAGTCTGCGTGTACTAGCAACTGGAAGGGATTGCGCAGAAAGAGCCTGAGAAACAAGAACTTCCACCAGCTGAGGAGGGTCCCTGTACATCATAGCACACAGAGGCCATAAAGAAAGAGGGAGCTGACATTTCTTTTATTTAAAGATTAAATTAAAATTATTCGGAAGTCAATGTTTCCTAACAATGAGACTTTTTTTTTTGCCTAAGTCCAGTATGTTTATGGGAGATGATTTGAGTCTTAAAAAATCATCTTAGGCAGGTGGGAAGTAAGTGACCGGGTGTGTGTGTCGGGGGTGTTGGTTAAGGAGAGCATGCCCGCTGGGCTGGGACACCCACGAACAGACCAGGGTCCCTCCCTCAGGCCTGCTCATGCTTGGTTTTAGCCTCAGTGCCCTGAAGGCAGGCTGGTGGGGCTGAGGGTCCCGGCCGGGGGAGCGGTTTCCCTGACAGGACGAGACAGTCTTTCCAAAGTGAGTCCACACTCACGCTTGCTTATCTCAGAACTACATGACAATAATACAATAAGTGACAGCAATTGTGTGAGCCACGATTAGAGTTGGCTCTTACCGGCTGCCTTCCTGGCCCCTGGGTGGAACTGGGTGTTCTGGGTGGGTGGGGCGCCCCAGGGAAGGTGGATCTTCAGGGCTGGGGTCTTTGAGGGCCCCCTCCCATTGTGCTGAGCAGGGTCATGGAACATGCTCTGCCTGCGAGTGTGGGGTCCTTCGTGGCTCCCCCTGAGTCCTGCACCTTCTCCTCTGCCTGTTTGCAACCTGTGGCTTTGTGGTGCGACAGCCACTTCCTGCACACAGGGTCTCAGGGGGCTCCGATGTGTTCCTCTCCCAGGGCAGACGTCCCGCAGCTGTCTGTGCGAGGGCCAGGCTGCCAGACTGGCCTCTCAAGGTCACAGAGCTACAGGGAGCATCAGTGTCCCCAGCCCCTCCCTGGCCTTTCCCACCACTGGCCTCTGGTTGCTTAGCAACCTCAAGCCCAGGTGACAGGGGAGCCATCTCGGAGTCCAAGAATGGATGGAAGAAGTCACCATACATGCAAAGAGAATGGAGTGTACTGTACACGGGCCTAGAGGGCCCCAGGGATGGGACCTCACAGCTGCAGAGGGAGGGCTCAGATGTCACAGGGCGGGTGGCTGGGGTGGGGCTGTGAGGGGGTCAGGCTGTGAGGGGCCGGGAGGTGGGCCTGGCTTCCCGCTGCCCACTGCTGAGTGATAGAGGGGACCGTGGTGGGAGGAGTGGCTGGAAGGCTGACCTCCGGCTGGCCTAGGGCTGGGCGAAAGAGGCCTGTCCGGGTGACCCAGGCCAGGTGGCCCTCCTGGTACCCGCCTGCTGTGGTGAAGCTGCCTCCTCTGGGCGCCCTGGGCCCTACACTCAGGCCAGCCATGCGCTCCCGCACAGCGTCGAGCATAGCCGGGGCTCATCATCCCCACGTAACAAACGAGGAGGCTAAGGTCTAGCAAGGTGTGTTGACTGCCCACAGGTCCTTCTGCCACTCAGTGACGACATCATGACTCAAACCCAAGTTTCTAGTACCAAAGCCAACCTTCCCAGGCAGTCCCACCGCAGCGGATCCGCAACTGCATGTGGTCCATTCCCATTCAGCCCGGGACTGCCTGGGACTGTGCCCGGGGTACGTACACACAGGGACATGGATATACACAGATGTGTGACAAGCACAGACATGCACTCAGACACGCCACCAAGATGGCAGCGCGACTCACTCATACACATAGTCACAGACACACACCTGCTGCACGTAAAATCACCAGGACTCCGGTTACATGCACAGACACGTGCTCGTGCACAAATATGCAGCACCTGTGGGCTCCGTGCACACACCTGCAGCCTCAGACCCCATCCTGGTTCACAGATGTCATTCCAGGTGGCCCAACCCTCCCCCACCTAGTCTGTCTGCCTCTTGGAACAGGAGGAGGTTCTGTCACTTGGAGCAAGTGAAAGGAGGTGGGGGGGCTGTGGCCCTCCTCCTTGTCAGAGTGGGGTGGGCACAGTGGGGGCTATGTGTCTCTCTCCTTATGGGGACAGCTCAAGGACAGAGCCGTCATCCTGTAGAGATGGAGTGACAAGAGCTCCTTTGTTTCAAACCTGAGCAGGAGCAGCAGACGCTGGAAAGAAGGGTCACAGGACCGTTTGCTCCGGGGGAGCAGCGGGGCACATGGTCCAGCCGCTCTTCCTCACAGAGGCTGAAGCAGCTCCCTCCTGACCCCGTGGGAGCACTTTTGCTCTGGGAGGCCACTGTGGGGCAGGACTCTCGGGTCCTTCTCCTGGACCCCCGCATCCTGTGGGCTTGTAACCGTAGTGACGGCCTTGACTCTGGAGCCCGCAGGCCCAGACGTGCCACTGTGACCCACTGGACGGGGCAGGTCATTTACCCTCTGCCTCCGTTCCTCCCTCTGCAAAACGGGGAGACGCCTCAGGCGGCAGGCTGTCATGATGAAAGGAGTGAATGTTTGTGCTGCGGGAAGGCCGGTCCCAGTGTGTTCAGGAGCCAGGGCCTGGCTGCCCTGGCAATGGCCGCCCGTCCTTGGCCTGGTTCTGAGAGTCTAACTGGGACGTCCTCTGGCTCCTGTTGTGCCTGAGCTCACGCTGTCTTCTTCGCCCCCACTGCCTCTCCCCCAGCCCCATCCTCTGTTCAGGGAAAGGCACCCTTCTCCCCCGCTCTCACACCTCATCGGTCTCCAAATCCTGTGGGATTGGCCTCCGTGGGTCCTGTCTCCCCACCGCTGCCCGGCCCCCTCTTGCACTGCCGGTCTGCGCGGCCCTCCCCTCCTGCCTGGGTTGCCGCTGTGGCCTCCCCACGTGGTGACTGGGTGCTCCTGCTCACAGGTGCACCCGGTCACCCCTGCACAAGGCCTCCAGTGCTTCCTCTGCACCCAGATCAAAGCCCCCACCACCCTCAGCCTGGGGCTGTGTGCCCCTCTTTCCCTGCCAAGCAGTGGTGGGACGCGGGCCTCATCCAGTCTCTGCAGCCAATCTGGGGCCTGTGGCCCCATGTGGTGTCCTTCAGGGGGCTGGAGCAGGGGTGGGGGTACCCAGCGCACCTTCCCCCTCCCCCCTTTCCGGCACAGGCAGCCCGGGGCGGGGACGCAGGTCTTGTGGTTAAATGTTGACACCGAACAACAAAATGCCAAATGCCCACCTCTCCTTTCTGCAAGATTGGGGAGATAACCCCCAAATCCTAAGTTATTTTCTTGGGGTCCCCTCCCTAAGGAACCACCCCGAAGCTAAATTCCAGTATGTAGTGCATTAAGCTGTACGACCTCGGCAAAGTCACCCTCTCTGTGCCTGGGTTCCCAGGGTAATAACAGTGTCTACAGAGAGAGTGGGCGACGGACTGCTAGTCTGGGTCACCCCAAATCTATGGTGCTGCCTTGCCCAGAGAAGACCCTCTGGGACTGGTAGCTGAATCATTCATTTACGGGAACACGCAGGGCTGTGTGGGGCGGGCGGTGGAAGTGGCCCGTGTGCCCGACAAAGCCCCTCGGAAGCCAGGGCCTGCTCTTTGGTGAAAGTCCTTCCGCGTCTGCCTCTGGGCTTGGGCTTCCCCTGGCTCCTGGGGGGGCCACTGAGCAGCGGGCATGCTGGGGCCTCCTTGCACCCAGGAAGGCTGCAGAGCTCCTGGAGCAGAAATGGGCAGAGTGGGTGGCAGTCTGAGGGCAGCTTTCCTCTGGAGCAAAGACAAGGCCCAGGCTTCCCTGGGGGATGGAAACTGGTATTCTAGAAGGCTCCAAGCCACATGAGCTAGGAAGGCGGACCATGAGAATAACATGTCTCCCTAAGAGCATGCTGGGAACTGAGCCCTGCTGCTCTTACTTGTTGCCACATTCCCTACTGAATTTCCCCAGAACGCTGCGGGGGTTGTGGGAGAAAGGGGCGTGGGGCCCTTTGAGATGGCGGTTAAGATCCAGCTGCAGAGAGAGAAGTGTGGGCCAGGGGGAAAAACACGGCCAGCGACTCACCAGCAGGCAGTGGAGGAGAGGGTGCTACTGGCAGGCCTGTGGGTGCTCCAGCTGGGTCAGCGGTCCGTGGCCGGGACCCGCGGGTGTCAGCGCAGGCAGGAGCTCTGGCTGGAAAGAGCCTGCCAGCTGATGCCTAGATTCAGACACCCGATCCGCTGTGAAACGGGATCACCCTTGCTGTCTCTCTTCTTTTCTGGAGGAGGCTCGAGAGGGGACCAGTCAGCGTCAGGGGGCAGGTGCGGCAGGGGGTGGCGCGGGTGCAGGGCATCGGGGCACAGTGGGCGACGTGAACTCGGGACACGGTGATGCTGCGCCCCCCACGGCGGAAGGTGCGCAGATCAGACGCTGATCCAGGGCCTGGGTTCACTGTCAATTGAGGGGCCCTTTCCTAAAAGCCAGTGGGCACACGTAGGCACAGAGGGTGGAGGTGGTGGTGGGCTCGAGCCTCGAAATATTGCGCCCAGCTCGTCGGGGGCCTGGCCCGCACGCGGGTGGTCGAACCCGTCCTGGCTCTGCTGTGCTCCTCAGTGACAGGACCCTGGCACTGAGGTTCTTGTGACAGGGACCCGGGTGTTGTCCAGGCTTCTCCCACCTGCCTCTGGGCAGGGCCAGAGCAGGGGTGCAGCTGGGGGCGTGCTAACGTCCCACTGGACCTGGGGGACAGAACCTGGCCTGACCTACTGGGGCCAGGTCCCGTTCTCCAGCTCCAACCAGACGACACCCTTCAGGTCCTCTGGGAGGCTGTGGGCCGGAGGAGAGCTAGGACGGGGAGGACACTGCAGAGAGAGGGCCCCTCGCCCCCACGGGGGACGGCCCTGTGCTCTCTGGCCTCACTGCCGCAAGGGGCGCTATTTGAGAGGCGCAGAGCTGGGACAGAACTGCACTGGGGTTGTGAGACGGACACTGCTTCACAACGTTTCCTGGCTGGTCACACCCCTCACAACACGACGGGTCAGCACAGGCCGCAGAGCCAATGGCCAGGGTCCATATCCAGGCCCAGCTACCAGCTGTGTGACCTTGGGCAAAGTGCCCAACCTCTCTGGGTCTCTGTTTCCTCGTCTGCAACTCGAGAATGAGGCTAACAGCACATGCCTTGCAGCAGTGCTGTGAGGTTTGATGGATACGTGCAGAACACGCGGACGCCTGGGGACGTGGCGGAGGGAAATGAGGGCTCTGGCCCTCAGGCCCCCACGCGGTGGAGCCTAACCTCCACCGGGGCCTCTCCTGGCGGGCATCTGGGCCCTCCTGGGAGAGAGACTTCTGCTGTGTCTCATGGAGGGCCGGCGAGGCAGTCTGCAGGCATGATGTGGTGACGAGAGTACCAGCTAAATAACACAATACTACAACACCAGCATTTAAATTTTTTTAGTTTTAATTTTTTAAAGGAATCGTTTTTTACTGTTGTGCTATTACAGTTGTTCCAATTTCCCCCCATCGCTCTCCCCTTTCCCCGCCCACCGTGCCTGCTGCCCCAGTCAGTCCCCACCCATTGTCCATGTCCACGGGTGGTTCCTGCAGGTTCTTTGACTCGACCCCTCCCCTTCGTCCCTGTCCCATCCCCCTCCACTCCCCTCTGGTCCCTGTCAGTCTGGTCCTTGTTTCCAAGTCTCCGGTTCTATGTTGCTCACTCATTTGTTTTGTCCAGTAGGTTCCACTTACAGGAGAGACGATAGGGTATTTGTCTTTCGCTGCCTGGCTTATTTCATTTAGCATAATGCTCTCCAGTTCCATCCACGCTGTTGCGAAGGGGAGGAGTTCCTTCTGTCTTTCTGCTGCGTTGTATCCCATTGTGTAAGTGTACCACGGTTTTTTGATCCACTCACCCACTGAAGGGCGCTTAGGCTGTCCCCAGCACTTGGCTGTTGTAAATAGCTGCTGTGGTCTCTCCCCGACGTTGCCTCTCTTCTCTCTCACTGGCACAGCAGTCCGTCATTTGTGTCCAAAGAGTAAACTGAGACAAAAATGCAAATGTCCTTGGTGTGCTTGGAAGTGTCGGAATGGGGCAGGTGCAGGAGACAGGCCGGGGCGCTGGGCCACGGGCACACTTACAACAGGTGCATCGGTGAGGGGCTCACCCTGCCAGGCCTAGGGCCTCGTGCTTCCGGCAGGTCTCATCTGCTCCTCCCCACAACAGCAGAGGGTGCGAGTGTTACCCCAAGTTTGGAGAAACTGAGTCACAGGGATGTTTGCTTGCTCAAGGTCATCCGGTTCCGGAGAGGGCAGAGCTGAAAGATGAACCTGTAGACTCCACCTCTGTGTGTCAGGTGTGCAGCCGTGCAGCCACAGGTGGGAGAGGGGCTGGTGGGTGTCGGTGGGACTCACTCTGCCTGAGGAAGTCAGGGAGGGCTCCCTGGTGAGGTGGCATTTGAGCTCAAGGAGGAGCTCTGAGGCCGAGAAAAGGACAAACAGGTGACGAAGGTGGTCCCTAGACAAGGGACCTTTCAGTGTGGTGGCGTGAAAGCCCAGAAGAGTGACCGCTGAAGATGAGTGTGGGGTGCTGGGAGAGAGGGTGTATATCAGGGAGTGTCCACACAGGCCACAGAGGCTGTAGAAGGACACTGCGGACGTCTGGGGCATCTGGTGGCGCCCTTACCCTGCCGGGTGACAGAGAGGCAGAAGCGGCTGAGGTCCAGACACAGGGCATTCACAGTCCAGGGCAGGGCGAGTCGTCCTCCTTGCTTCAGAGGAAATTCTGCATGAATGTTCCACCCATAAAACAGACAGATGGAAGCTGCTCTGCCCGAGGCAGAGGTGGGACCGGGGTCCTGCGCCTGCTTGCCGCACCCCTGACTCCCCTACTCCTGGGAACCTCCCCTGGGCCCAGGAGCACAGCCCGACACCCCCGGCTACTGCTTCTACTAACTGCTTCTCATGCTGCCCCGTTGAGGTCTGACCTCCTAGTCACCCTGGCCCCTGCTCCCCGGACACATCCTCTGGCCCCTTCTCCCCAGCGTGCAGGTCAGTGACACAGTCCAGTTTGGTCCCTGCCCATGAACTTGATCTCCTTGCTCTCCTCTCCGACCTCCGGCTCCGTTACCAACACCAGCCGGGAGCAGGGGCCGGGGCTGGGGGCCTCCACCTGATCGAATGGACACTGAGCCTCGAAAAACAAACTCCCTTATCACATCCTGGGGCCTCTCGGGCTCTGGTCTGCACTTGCCCTTCTGACCTAAACTCCCATGCTCCAGTTTCTGGGGCAAAGGGACGAGCAGGGCTGTGCGCACTCAGGGGAGCCTCCGTCACCCCCACTGTGTACCCTGGGACTAGACCTGGGGGGGGGCGGGGAGAGGCAGCCGGGTGGGGGCGGGGAGCCGAAGGGTGTGAGTGAATAGGAAACCGCGTCAGGCCTGAGTGGCCCAGGCTCACATTTCCAGGCAAGGACCCACTCCATATCTCAGCACCAAGGACAGTGGGGCAAGCCGGTTCTCCTCCTACAAGCCGGGATTGCTCAGCCCCTGGCGTGAGTTCGGCAATATGCTCCGTGATGGAGATAGGGAAGTTGTTGGGGGGGGGAGGGTGGGGCCAACAGCAAAAAGGTGTGGACTGTGACCGCACAATGGAAACATCGGAAACTGCCTCCCAGGAGGCAGAGAGGGCTGGATGCCTGTCGGACGCACAGTACCCAGCTCTGAGCCGGCTGCAGGGGAGCAGCGGGGTGGGATAGAGAGGTACGTGCTGGGGGAGCGCAGGGGAGGGGAGAGCTCCCTCTCAGGAGCACCCTGGGCAGAGTCTCAGAGGACAGTGGGATCTCCGGAAACAGAGAAGAAGGCACGAAGAAGGGCATTCCAGGCATTTTCAAAGGAGCATGTGCACAGGAAGGCCAAATGCACGTGAAAGCCTGGCTTACCTGCCAACTTCCAGCTCAGGAACGTCCGGCTGACAGGAGGCACGACATCCAGGACCCTTCCGGGCAGCATCACCCGGTACACCGCTGCTCGGGACTCGGACGGGCCTGGACTCCTGGCGGTGTGGCCCGGGGGCGTTGCCAAAACTCTCTGAGCCGTAGGTCCGTACCTCTTTGCTTTTTTCCTTCCCGAGTCTCTCCACTGTGCAGGGGCCTTGGCTGTTCACCTTGCTGGACTGTGGTCAGACGAGGGAGAAAGGGAGCGAGGCGGCCACAGGACAGGCCCGTGGGAGTCTGCTCCTGCCTCTTCTGTGAGGCGCAGGAGCAGGCTTGAAGTTCCAGAGTCGGGAGATGTTGGGAGAGGTCTGCTGCAGCCCCTTCCCAGGGCAGACAGCCCCTGTCCCACAGCACGGCCAGGCGGCATCCTGACTCTGCAGGACACTGCTGGGCTCGGGCAAAGGTCGCTGGCCCCCGCAACACTGACTGCGGCCTTTGACCCCATCTCGCTGAGATGCTGGCCTCGAGGGAGAGGAAACAAGGACAGTCACTAGGAATCATGACCCCTGGTTCAGAGATGCAGAGACGTAGATGGGCCTTGGCTGTCACTGATCCTGACTTCTGAGTGACACAGACACAGAGGGCTGTGACATGCCCAAGGCTCCCCTAGGGAGTTCCCGGCAGGTCTCCTGGTTTCCCCAGGCAGGGCCGGTCTACAGCAGCCTTGGGCTGAGCGGACTCCAGCACAGCAACAGCACAGGGAGCCGGCCAGTCCCTGCAGGCTCTGGCCCTGGGGTTAGGGCTGGGTGCGTGGAGGGTCTCGCACTGAATGCCCCTTGCATCCCCCTTACTGCCCTGGACCCTGGAGGTGTGGCATGGATCAACAGGACTGAGTGCTGTGCCTGGGACCTTGTCCTTGAACAGTCAGGGACACTGGGCTGAAGGGACAGACAGGAGCCAGCTGGTGTGACCAAGCCCACGGAGGGAGTCAGGCTGACAGCAGCTTCAGGAAGAATGTCACACTGAGGAGCCCGAAGGGCATGTGACTCCAACTAAGAGGCCGACATTGGAGGCTGGGCACAGGTGGACACCGTCCCCACAGGGCAAAGCCCAGAGCCCCGTGGGGTCATGGTATTGGGTGGAGATACCAGGTGAGGCTCAGCAGTGGGGCACCTCTCACCCCTGCTCCCGAGGGGCCAAGAATGAGCAAGAGCAAGGCAGGTTCCTGAGCTGGAGGAAGGGACCATGGGCTAAGTTCCTGGACAAGGGCTCAGGCTCTGGGGACCGGGCAGGGCTCAGCTGTGGTCTGGCTGAGGCTGCCAGTGGGGTCAGAGGATCCGGCTGTGGGGATGGAGGCTAGTACCATGCAGCTGGTGGGCAGGCCGGGCCAGGGAGGGGGCAGTGCCTCCGGATCACAGCTCCCAGTGGTATCAGATTAGAGGAGGGACTGGACGCAGGGAGGGCTCCTGGAGCAGCCCTTGCACTAGCTGGCTGGGTGACCTCGGGCAATTCCTTTAGCTGCCCAGAGCCTCAGCTTTTCATCTGCAATCTGGGGACGCTAAGCCCTGTCCTGCTGGCCTCACAGGTTCTTTGGGCATTACCATGAATGCTGCCCGGCCTGGCACTGAAGCGACCAGCTGCCTCCCCTCACGCTGAGGTCCTTCCACCTTTGAGCCCTCAGCACAGCAACCAGGCTCCCTCTGTGTCCTCCAGGGCTTGGGACGTGGCTGTGGGCCGCCATGCAGACAGAGAGAGAGGCCAGGCCAGAGCTGAGGCCAGGCTGCGGGCCGGCAGTGGGCAGGGCTGGGAGGAGGGAAACTTGGTGATGCTTGAGGCTGCCCGCCCTCGCCCATCTGGTGGCCGAGCCATTTGCATAAAAACAAAGACAGCTCCAGAGGCTTGAAATATTGATGCCTGGAGGCTTTTCTGAGTGGCCCTTTGGAAGGCCTGGTGGGAATGGTGCATCCAGCCTGTCCATGTTTGTTCCAAAAGGCTTCAGGGAGAGAGAGTGCCCTTATCCAAGGAGCCACCTGGGAGACCTTGTGGACATGCACTAGTCTTGGGTTTCAGGTGGTACTGACTTTAATTAAACTGGTTTGGAAAAAGTCCCCACATTGGATCAGGTTCTGAGTGGCTCAGTTTCTAGTCTGATGAAGTCAGACAGGAGCTCGGGCCCCTCGGGAGGCCCCGCCTCTCTCTTACCCTCACAAAACAACCCACTGACCAATCTCTCAAGAGTGACACCTTTCAAGAGCGAGGGGGGTGGAGGGGAGGCCCTGCCCTGCCACGGAGGAAGCTCTAAGATGGGGAGAGTGTGATTGTGAGGGGTGCATTCTCACCGGTGTCCTGGAGGGGGCACTCTATTGAAAAATGCTCACAGTCCAACTAGCATAGGGGTCGGGGGCTGAGTTCCACGTGGAAAGGGGAGGGTGCTTTAGGCCCGGGCACAGCACTTTGGGTCCCTATCCGTGGCTCAGGTCCAGGACTGTGTGTATCTCTAGTTTGGCTTCTCCCAGAAGGTGACGGCGGTGGGGGGTCGGGGGCGGTGGCAACATAAATCCCTTCTTTGCTGTGTCCCGCGAGTGTCTGGCCCAGGCCCCTCCACCTCCATCTGCCACAGGTGCGTGAATGCGCAGCTCCAGCCAGACTCCGACCTCCAGAGCGGGCCAGTCCTGAAAGGTCTCTCTGTGGGAGCGCCTCCAGGCCCCGGGCCAGGGCTTACTCATCTCTGATCCTTGGCTGCTGGTGCCCAGGAGGCACCAGAGAAACGTTTGCTGAAATTAAGGGAGGGCTGGAGCGTGGGCAGGCAGGGTCCAGGGCTGACCAGCAGGGTGAAGGGAGAGTCCGAGGGCCAAGAGCAAAGACTGCTGGCTCCTGGCAAGGGGCTTGGTGGGGGAGAGGGGCTTCTCCTCTGCCCTGGGTGGCTGATGAGAACCAGCAAGCTTCCTCTTGAACCTGGGGTCCCACCTTTCATCAGAGCTACAGCAGGCCAGCACAATGGGTTGTTAAAAAGTGATTTTAAATCTTATTTCCCTCTTATTTAAAAAGAAACACACATTCACAACAGAAAAATGATAAAAACATAGAGAAGTGTGAAATAAAAAACTATGATGTTCTCAATAAGTTGAGCCATTTCTGAAACATTCTTATTCTAAATATGGCTGACTTGACTAGGCTGGGGTCGGGCTTAGAAAAGTAACCCCCATTCAGTGAGCAAGTGAGGCTAACCTGCGGCCGCCCGCCCGCCCCAAGCCTCACAGAGCGAACCGATGGGCCCAGCATTTCCCACTCCACTGGGATGAGAGTAGAATTCTCGCTGCTCTGGGTGGGCCTGGTGTGGTCTTTGTGAACGGGCTGGGAAACGCTGGTCCCTCGGGGTCGTCCTCATTCCCTTCGTCTGCTGACTCAGTGCTGACAGGCCTCCCCGACCAGGACCAGGATGCTGGCTGCTCCTCTCCCCCAGCTGGAGTGTGGACAGGGGCTGGAGGAGGGGGTGGAGGAGAGGGGAGGAGGGCATCTGGCCCGGTAGGAAAGTGGGTTAAGCTAAGCCTTCCCCAACACCAGAGAGTTCCTCACTTTCTGAGGGCTCGTGATGTGCTGGACGTGGTTCTAAACACTTTACAAATGTTACCTTACTTAATCCTCTCTTCCTATTTATTCACTTATTGATCCTCACCTGAGGGTGTGTTTTCAGATAGAGAGGAAGGGGGTGGAGAGAGTGAGAGAGAGAGAGAGAGAGAGAGAGAAAGAGAAAGACATCGCCGTGAGGGAGAAACATCGCCCAGACCAGGGATCAAACCTGCAATCCAGGTATGTGCCCTGAATGGGAATTGAACCTGAAACCTTTTGGTTTACCAGATGGTGCTCCAACCAACTGAGCAACCGGGCCAGGGCTTCATTTATTTTTTCATTTAACTTTTTAACAAAAATGAATTGGGCATTACTGTTGTCTCACTAGAAGCTGGGAGTGGCTTCTGGCCGCCTGCCATGGCCCTCTCCTGTTCTAAGAAATCACCTACTCCTTTCACTCCCACTTCCCCGGCGTCTCCCATTCTGCCCCCCTCCCTCCTTGCCTGTCTGGCCGTAGGTGCCTTGAAGTGGGCTTCCTACAGGTCTCCACTCCTTTGTTCTTCCAGCGCTCTCCCCACACAGCACCCCCATCGCCTGCTCCATATGCAAATCAGGCCTGTCATGCCCCTCCTCAGAATTCTTCAATGACTCACCATCTGCTACAGTGCAAAATGGAAATGCCTTTCATGCTGTAGGGGGCTTGTTATCCTTGAATCTTGGTTCTCCCTTCTTGCTTAATACCATCCTTTTTGGCTACAAGGTTGCAAGAACAAAGAATACATTTCCCAAACTCTCTGGTAGCGGGGTGTGGTCATGTGACCAAGGAGGGCCTAAGTGAGGGGTCACCTGGCAGCCTCCTCTGGGGCCCTGTGTTAAGACTTCGCACTCAAGCGCTCTTCTTTGCTCTCTCTGCCCCTTTCTCATCCCTGCTGCCTAGAGTAAGATGTTCCTTCTTGACCACGAGGTTGAATCCAGGCACAGGGAAGAAAAGAGACAGAAGGAGCCTGGAGCCCTGACAGTGGACTCCAAACTGTCCCCCGGGATGGTGGGTTGAGGAGGGAGTACACTACCCCACCGCCAGCTTGGGCTGCGTGGATGATGAGTGCGGGGTGCAGGCTGTGGCGGAGGGGCAGGTGGAGGCAGTGTAGGGAGATTCTGGACATGGACCCAAGGAGTCAGCTAGGGGGCGGCTGACTGACAGCTGGGGCTGGCGAGGACCTGGGACCAGGCCCGGAGCATGTGGGCCAGCCGCAGGTCCAGGAAGGGGAGGAGGCACCTGATTCTGAGTGGGCTTGGCCCGGCAGGCAGAAGCTGCGCAGCAGGGACAAGGGCACGTATCTGGAGACAGAGGAACTGGCTCAAGCCTGTTGATCTCACTTTACAAACATGCTTTCAGGGTTCAGTTTCCTCCTCTGCAAAGCAGGGAAGAGAGTGATCCTAATTTTTGAGGTTTCTTTGAGGGTCAAATGAGACAATGTGTGCTACAATGTTCTCAAGCCTAAAGTGTGCTAACGACGTTGGTGGTGGTCGTGCTGCTAGGGGGCACAGGGGATGGGAGCAAGGTGCCTGTGGCAGTTGTGTCACTGGCCGCATTCTTTACTCCTTTCTGTATCCTTGCCCCTTGTCCCGTGTCTCTGTAGCTCCTCCTGGCCTTTGACATTGGGTTCAACCACGTGACTTCTTCGGCCAATAGAAGGAGGTGGGAGTGAGAGTGTGCCAGTCAAGCCCCAGCATAGGAGGTCTTGTGGGTTTCTGCTTGGTGTCCTTTGCCTTGTTGCTTTGAGAGGAACAGTGCTCAGCTAGCCTGCCACTCTCAGGAGGGCCTGGGCCACCCAGACCAGAGCGGCCTCAGCTGAGCTCAACTCAGAAGATTCCCAGCAGACCCCCAGATACAGCAGCAGACCTGTCCACGGTCAGCTGACCCACAGCACAGGAGAAATCGCAAAGGATTGTGGTATTGAGCCTGAGTCTGAGGGTGGTCTGCGATGTAACAATATCTAAATCTCAAACTGTCACTTTACTGTATCTGTTTCCCAGACTTGGCACAGAAGTGATAGTCAAACTGCTGACCAACATATAATGGATCTGAACAGCGACATAAAGTAACCTTAAAGAAAGAGAATTTCAACAAGATCAAAACAACTCCACGGTAAATACATCTACACACCTACACTCACACCAAGAAAGCGTCAGTCGGAAGAGCAGTTGGTCACGAACAGAAGCAGAAGGAAGGTGAATCACACAGGTTAGAACAGCAGGGCCCACCCACCCCTATCTGGGCGGAGCTGGTCTGGTGGTGTTGGGGGGCTGGTCTGAGGGCAGGTGAACCTCAGTTGTGAAGATGGCAGGACAGGGGAGCCTGATGCCATGAAGCAATCAAGTAATTTAATTAACTCATCTTGGCTGATTCCTCCATGTTTCTATAATTTGGCTCCCACGGAGAGATTGCGGTCGGCCTGAGTAAGTTTCCAACCTCTTTGACAGTCCCATTGCTCCTTGTGATGTAATTGGTGCTCTGGTCGTTGGGTTCACCTAAGGTTTATTAATGTACATCAATATCCCCAGAATTGATCAAATTTGATTTGGGATCCTAATAGAATTTGAGTCTATCAGTCTGTGAGGGTAAGGGCACCAGTCTTGTTGACAGCAGACTCATCAGAATAAAAGCTGCCTTCTGGTGTCCGGCCAACTGGCCTCACGTAGCCTGTGCGTTAGTGTCCACCCTTTCTTCCGGTTCTACGGTTACGTCATTGTCCAGGCGCATAAAAATCTGGTGAGTTTGGAGGGGTGATTGCTCTTGGTTGGCAGGGAAGCTGGGGGAGGGAGGCATCTTTCTAGCCCCCTGAATCCCACTTAGAAAAACATCCCGGGATGGTGGTCCTGGAAGGATGCTTCTAGATCAGCCCACTCACTTTATGCCATTGGAGTCTCAGGCTCAGGGAGTTTACACAAGTTGTCCCATTTCCAGGCCCCCATGGGAGGATTCGCATTTGGGGGAGCCATGGATTTGTTCTCACTGCGGTGTGGCTGGCTGAACCGGCCCAGGTGCCTCTCTGAGGGCGGGGCTGTGCCTGTTCAATACCAAGAATTACTATCGAGTACGCCTGTTGTGGTCTCAAGATGTGCTGCTGACACACTGCGGTCTGGGGCTTGGGGAATGGTCTCTACACCCTGGCCTCTGTCCTGGGTTTGGCTGGTCCGGGCTTCCCATCTGTCGTCCATTCTCTCAAGCTGTGATCTTGGCAGGAGCCATCCACTTACTTGTGCTTCATTACCTGTTCTGTCTTTCCAACTGGTTGCACTCCCAGAGGGTAATCAGCAAAGTGTTCCCAAATGAGGAGCGATGGACTCTTCTCTTTCTTCTGTGTTTTCGACCTCTCTCCTGCCCCCCACATACACTCGCTCCTGGCGCCAAGATCGACTGAGTTCTGAAAACTCAGGGAAGCTTTCTACAGAGCAGCAAGAAGATGATATTAATCCGACCCCAGGTCTCAGTATGGTGCAGGGGAGAGGCTCAGGGCTCAGTTAGGGGGCCGAGTTCTAGCGTTCTGGCTCTGGAATGTTAAGTGGGTCATTTGATGTTTTTGGAACCCAGATTCTTCACCAATAAAATGAAAATGCTGAGCAACTCAATTGTTTCTTGCACTAATATTCTGTAGTTTCATTTCAGACTTGGAAAACTGTCTAGTCTGCAGAGTTGAGACACTGCCTTTGAGCCCCAAATCACGCGAGTGCTATCCTTGGTTCTGAAGCCACGAGTCTCATGTGGCAGGTCAGATTCAGGAAAGAAGGATCCGTTTCATGGAATGCGGCACTGTGCACATTTGACAGCAGGAGTTGGACCGTAAAACATTGCTCCAGTATGCGGGCCTCAGAACTGGGGCTTGAGGACTTTTCATAAACCTATTGTTACAGAATTACATCTATGTTTTCTATGCCTCCAGGATGGTTTGGCAAACTGTCCCCCATGAGCAGTCTGTATTTTGACAGTAGGACCATATATTGTGTTGGCAAAAAGCCCATATGTTTTTTCTGTAAAATAAAAGAGGGGTTTTTTTATTTTCACCAGTAAGTTTATTGATTTGAATATTTTGAGTGGGTCGGCTATCTTCCACGTGGTGTAACATTGATCATTCTCAATTAATGTCTCAATTGGATTGCTATCAAGTTCAACCGATCTACCTGATGGACCACGGAGCATGGTTCAGCGAGAAATCTCCAGCATGAAACTCCACAGACCACTTCTGACACATCCGGTCAGTCACAGCACCTTCTCCACAGTCTGCACGAACCTTTTTCTGTGTTTCAGTTGCATTTTTACCTTTCTTGACATAATACAGCATAATATATGACGAAATGTTGCTTATTTTCTTCCATCTTTAATACTAAAGTGACTTCACGAAAATAAAAAAAATAAAAATGCACGCTGATATGACAACTGTGACAATACAATCTAACAAAATTGTTTCCAATGAAGTTAAAGACAACTAAGTGCTACCAGAAAGTGCCATCGTATGGAAAAAACCAAACGGACCTTTTGGATAATCCAATCAATTCTGGATTCCTGCATTTTCTGGTACTGCCCCAATTTCAAATATTCTATCACTTGGTTTCCATAAGTTATTGCAATGTCCCTGAAATTCTAATGTGTTGCCAGCTAGCACACACCTCCAGGTGTCTCTTGGTCATGGGAGTCGTTTCATTCTCTTTCCTTCAACGGTGCATCTAGATTTCTGGCTTTGAAAATACGGCCTCGGCACAGAAATAGTCTGTTTGATACCTCTTGTGTTGAGATTGCAAAGCTGCTGGGAAAGTAATTGCCAGGACTCTTCTTTTTCATAAAACTCTTTTTTGATTAGAGCGCACGCCTCGGTTATGATTTGAGCTTCCTTTCTCTGGACAAAAAGACAAAGGAATAAGAATTTCTGAGTGGATCATGCCTACGCAATGTCACGTAGGAGTGAACAAGGATAAAATGTAAGATAAGTGAGATTTGGGTGTCATGCCCTCATCCCCTTGCTTGCTCAGCCAGTTGCTTTGAGACTGTGTTGACACAGTAGTGGTGACAGAGTGGGGACAGTCACACAGGTAATCACCACTCTTCTGATCTTGTCGGAGAAGCGGCTCAATGGCCGGAGGGCAGTGACAGACAAGAGCAGCCTGTGGGTCTGGTCGGAGTTCTCAACACCACGAGGGAAAGGGTCCCATCCCCACTCACCTCTCCACTCACCCCTCGAAGGCACCCCTCAACCCCCCTCCCTCAGGGCTGAGTTTTCTCACTCTCCGTGATGGGGAGAGCAACCCAACTCAAGGCTGACGCCAGATATTTAATGCAGCAAGTGTTCATTGAGCACGTACTGTGTACCCATCTTCGTGCTGACCCCTGAGGGCTGTGGTGGGCAGGGGCGGAGGAGGGCTGGGAGGCAGGAGGACGAGAGGGGGATGACGCCTGGAAACCTCAGGGAGGGAGGCAGTGGCATTCTGAGTGCAGAGTCTAGAGCCAGTCAGCCCCTGTTTAGGGCCCAGCTTAGCTGCTTAATAGCACGCTGTGTGACTCCTAAACGTAAACCTATGCACATTAATTTTTAAAAGGCAGGGAGTATAAAAATATCACCCCTACCTCGCAGGATTGTTGTTGGAGTTCAATACGATAATTTACATGAAGGGTGTGGTTCAGGGCCCATGGGTGCTCAGTAAAAGGCAGCTCTCTTCATTACAGACATGGGATGTGTGTATGACACGTGGTTTGCTTGGGAACAACAGTCAAGCACCTTAGGGTCCATGCTCTCTGTCACCTCCCTCCTGCCTCCTTGGACTCAGCAACCTAGGTTGCTGAGGTTGGCCTTGTACTTTCTGCCTTTCCTCAACGATATGTCAGCAACCTCATCACATCTCGTCATTTTGGGGGGCTGCACAGGGACCGTTCGGATGTTTACTCCACATCTTGCCTGGTGCAGACAGAGTCATTGGCTTTGAACCTGGAGCGTTAGCTGGGCTCTCGGTGCAAGTGTGGACTCAGTGTCCACCCATCGATGTCCTCAGGGGCGTGTCCCATCCCCTGGGAATCGAAACAACCCCGAAAACCTCCGCCAAACAGTCACAGTTTGCTCAGTGACCTCGGGTGTGAGTCGAAGGGGCCAGGCCTTCGGAACGGCTTCTGCAGGCCTCTCGTTGCCTCCCACCCGGATTGAGTGTGACTCGTTGGCCTGCCAGCGAAGGAGGCACCTGGATCACAAGGTTATTTATAGTTGATCTTTTAAAATAAAGACAGCAGTTCAAAAACTGCTCCTGCATTCTCATTGTCTCCTGTTACTCTGTCACTCAGCTGGGTGGCGGGGGTGGCTGTGGGCTGGAAGTGGTGGGACTTCCCCCTTCCTCCTCCTCTTGCTCCTTTTATACTTGGGGACTGCTTTCCCATGTCCCTCTCTCCCTGGCAAGACCTGTTCACCCTGTTCACACCAGCTTGTGTCACCACACGGCTGAGATGCATTCCGTTGTGACACAGGCACCGGAGAGCATGCCCATGTCTCAGAGCCCCAGGCACCCTTTGTGGGGCTCAGACAGTGCTGCCCTGACCGGAGGGCTGGGGCTGCACTGACGCAGCCACTGCCACCGAACAGTGCTGGTCGCCCAGGCTGACTCTGTGCGGCTGTGCTGGCCGCTCCGTCTCACTCTCCTCTGCCCCCAGGCTCTTGAGTTCTTCCTGTGGGAGGGACCCAGGGCTCAGCCCCGCCTCCTGCGTTCCATCCGCAATTGCTCCCTTGGGGATCACAGGCGGACTCCTGCTCCGAGTATCTTCTGTGAGCTGACGGCTCCACACCTGTGTCGGGCCAGACCTCCCTCCCACCCCCAGGCTTGGCTCCCTAGCTGTGTCTCCCCGGAATCTCCGCTCAGTGCCCGATGAGTGTTTCAGCCCAGCACGGCCCACACTGCCTTCCTGATACTTCCCACTCAACCAGCTTCCCCTGGCACCTTCTCAGTGTCTGTACATGGCTGTTCCAGTGTTCCCAGGTGCCCAGGCCCCACACCGCTTCTCTCCTTGACTCCCTCCTGCCCTCTTGCGTCCTACATCCGGTCCCCAGATGGATGCTCTGCGACAGAATGGACCTGGAGCCGGCCTCGCCTCACCACCTCCACTGTATCTCCGTAGCCTGAGCCACTGCGGTCGTTCACTTGCGCTATTCCGGGAGCTTCCTAACTGGTCTCCCTGCGTGTGCTCCCAGCCCCATTATACCTTCTCCCAACAGTAGCTGAAATGATCTTGTGAAAACACCATCTTGTGTCCAGGGGCTCACACGTCAGAGTCCAGGTCCAAGTCCTTTCAATGACTGTAAGTGACCCGCCCCCACGACTCTCGCAATGTTCTCTGACTTTCACTCACTCTGTTCCCTACCGGCCTCCTTGCTGCTCCGCACACGTGCCTACATGCTTTCTGCTCCAGGCCTTCACACTTGCTGCTGGCCCCTGTGTGTGTTCCTGCAGATGCCCGCGTGGGCCAGCCACTGGCCGTCCTGGTCCCCGCCCACAGGTGCGGCCCCACCCCAGTCCTCTCCCTTCCTCCTGCCCCATCGATCTCCCTAGCCTTCATCAGCATCACAGTCACCGTCTTTTAAACAACTTCACTTATTTACTGATTTTAGAGAAGTAGGGAGGGAGGGAAGGAGAGAGAGAGAGAGAGAGAGAGGGAGATCTGGATTTGTTGTTCCACTTATTGATGCATTCATTGGTTGATTCTTGGATGTGCCCTGACCCGGGATCAAACCTGCAACCTTGGCATATCCGGACGATGCTGTAACCAACTGAGCTAGCTGGCAGAGCCGTAGTTATCATCTTATCACCCATTTCCTCCACTTCTTGAGGGCAGGGTACTTTTCCATTTCATCTGCTAGACCCCCAGTGCCTGACTTGGGGGGACATTCAGTGGAAAAATTTGCTGAATTTTCCCTGAACTGTGCTTTCAACTGCTCGCAGTTTCCTTTGAGGGATAGGAACTGCCCTGCATCTCTGTACCAGCCCCAGGACCCCAGGGGCCGGGTAGAGAGAATGGGAGCATGGCAGGGGTTGGGGGCATCATACCTACCTGCCCGGGCTTCTCCCCCAGGCCCTTCCTCCACCAGGGACCGCTGGCCACTCGGGGATGAGCAAGGTGGCTCTGCTGGGAGAGTTTGCCACGGAGGCATTTTCCAGTGCTGGAAGGAGCCTGTGCCGGCTGGAGACCTGGCCACCCGCCCACTCCGGCCACCTTGGGCCACAGGAAAGGTGTCCTGGGCTGACCTGGGTGTTGGGCACACAGACCTGGGTGTGCTGGGGTCAGGGAGGAGAGTGCCGGGGCTGGGTTGTGTTGTGGGTAGTGGGAGAGGGAGCGAGGTTGTTGGGGGGAACCCAGGGTAGGGCCAGGAGGTGGGCATAAGAGACCAGCGAAGGGCAGCTCAGGCTGCGCCCTGCCTTTCCAGACTCCTTTCACTCACCTGTGGAGGGAAGGCAAGCACCCCTCCTGTTGCCCCACCGGAGCCCACCCCTGAGTGGCCTGGGCCCGGCAGTGCCAACTACAAGGTAGGACACCCAGTTAAACTTGAATTCCAGATAAACAATGAATGATTTTTTATGAGAGTATAGTCTAAGTATGCAAAATCCAATACTTACAGTAAAAAACAATGCTTTGTTTATCTGAAATTCGAATTTAACTGGATGTCCTATACTTTTAATTGTGAGATTGGGTCACACCGCCTGGACCCTCGTGGCACCTCTCACACTTCTCCTGGGCAGTGGAGCCCCCAGGGTAGATGGCCCTCCCATGAGCAAGTCCCCGCAGAGCAGAGAAAGAGGCTGCTTTTGCAGGGGAACTCTGAGACGTTTCTGCCCCTAGAATGCTTCAGCCACCGGGCGGTTTGTAGCCTGAAACCCCATGATCGGTCCTTGGTCAGTGAGTAAGCAGCAGAGGGGAGCCGACCGGGTTGGAGAGGCTCTGAGTGGGAGACAACCACCCGCCACTGACGAGTCATGTGGGGAAAAGCCAGCCTCCCCAAGCCCCCGCACTTCCTCCCCTGTTGAGCAGGTACAGTGTTTTCATAGCTCCCTGTACAGATAAAGAGTACAATGTATGATAAGGCCCTGGGCATATAGAAAATGCTCAAATGCCCTGGCCGAGTAGCTCAGTTGGTTAGAGTGTCATCCCGATATGCCAAGTTTTCGGGTTCAATCCCCAGTCAGGGCACATACAAGAAGCAACCAATGAGTGCATAAATAAGTGGAAGAACAAATCAATGTTTCTCTCTCTCTCTTTCAAATCAATAAATTAAAAAATTAAAAATAGCCTTAAAAAAGAGGAAAATGCTCAGGCTGACCTGCAGGTGTCTGCAGGGCTCCTGGAGGCTCCGGGGCAGGAGAGTGGGCCCTTCCCAGCCTCCAGCAGCTGCCCACGCCCTTGGCTGCGGCCCCTTCCTCCTCCTTCAAAGACGGCAGTGCAGCACCTTCAAATCTTTCTCCCCGCCCCGCGTCCCTCCTCTACTTGAAAGGACCTTTGTGAGCAGACTGGGCCCACCTGGATGACGCAGGGTATTCTCTGCACTTCAAGAGGCTTCATTTAACCACAGGCGCAAAGTCCCTTTGCCACGTCAGGCGACACATTCACAGGGGATTGCATGTGGACGCCTTCGGGGGCTGTGTTGCTTCTCCCGGGGCCCTCATGCATACTGCGTGGCTCCCCCACACTGCCCTGCCCAGGGGCCACGTGATCCACACGTGGGAAGCAAGATCCATCCTTGAGAGGACAAATCAGGTGACAAGTAACACACAGGACGTGGAAGTGGGCTTGGAACTGTTTGGGCAATGAAGCAAGGGTCCCAGGTACCTGGAAGGAAGATCCAGAAGGGGGTGCATGAGCTCCAGGTGTGAGCGCCCTCTTGGCCTTGAGGACTCCTTGCCCTGGGGAGGAGGACAGGGCGAGAGAAGGACTGGAGTGGAGCCTTCCAGAGCTTGAGGCCCGGGGGAGGGTCCAGTCCCAGCTGCTCTAAGGGTGGTGTATATTAACTTGACTTCAGTGGACTCACTGAGATTGTGTGCAAAATCTTGTTTGTGTGTGTATGAACATTTTTGGGGGGAAGAGATTTCATAGTTTTCATCAAATCTTTAAAGTGACCCAGAAAAGTTAAGCACCCTACGACTCTGATTAGTCTCACTGGGCAAAACTAGCCGCTCTGGGTCATTCCCGTGTCTTTCCGTCCACAAGCAGACAAATGCTGCCTTGTCTCTGAGATGAGCCCCTCCCCCACCCCCCACCTCCGGAGCTGGTTTCTGCCTACACAGGGAGCCTTTGCAATGACTATTTGGGGTGCAGCGGGGGCCTGTGGGGGTTGACTGACGATCTGGCCTGGGATGTGGCGAGAGGGCCCACCTGCGGGAGACTGGAAGGAGCTGTTCCTTTCTTTCCCTAGCAAACAGATGCTCAAAGGCATTTTCCTAGTCCCTAACCTCACCTGTCAAGCAGAACTCGGGACAGCGGCAGATGGGAGGCTGCAAACTGGGCTCTGACCGTCAGCTGGGCCTGACAGGTGAGCTGGAGCCCTGCTATCCTCAGGAGGGGACGGGAGGGTGTGGGAACAACAGCAGTTTCTGCCGTGTGCTTTTTATTTTCCAAGAAATTAAGCAGAGTTTCTTCCTCCCAGTGAATTTCCTTAACAAAGATATTTTAAAGCCTTGGAAAACATTCTTGTCCTACTTTAATTGTGTAAAGACTGTGTGTGCTGGAAAGGAAAGAGGAGGAGTGGGGAGAGGGAGAAGAAGAGAGGGGGCATGGTGAGAAGGGAGGGAGAGGAAGGGGTGCAGGGAGCGGGGAGGAGAGAGGGAGAAGAGGGAGGGAGGAGGGGGGAGAGCAGAGAGAGAATGTGTTTCAGAATTTGCAGAGCAGCTCTTCCCTCACATGAGTTTTCTCTCCCGGTCTTCTCTCCAGTCAGTGGCTGCTCCCCCGCCCGTGGCTTTGTCTCCAGCGTCACGATTCAGCCCCACAGGCCTGCCAGCCTGCAGGCGGCCTCTTTGATAATGGGGCATCTTCCCTGGGGGCATCCGAGGTGGGAGAGCAAGGCAAAGACAGGCACTGGTGGGCCCAGAGGCTGGACTGGGTGCTGGAGGGGGTGGCACCCAGCTGGAGCCCACTGTGGGGAGCTGCTCGGAGACCTCTTTCAGCCCTAGGTCTCAGGTTCCTCCTCGCAGGGTCCCCTGTGACCTCAGCACCTCTCTTCAATCCCACCGAGGGGCTCTGGCAGCTCCCCCAGGTTCCTGAGGTTGGTCTTCCAGAGGGCAGCAAGGAGGCCCCAAGTGTGGGAGGTGAGGAGACTTCCACCGGTATGCTATCTTCTGAGAGGGAGCTTGAAATTCTCCTCCCACCCCCCCTCCCCAGAAATTCTTGCTTCTGAGGGAGGAAGTCACCCTGGGGAAACTGAGGCAGTTACAAGCTACTCATCAACCTCCCCCCCCAACATGATACCATGTTCCTTTGGCTGATGAGCGCAAGGACTGGCCAGCAGCCTTCCCTGCTGGCCCCTGGTCAGCACTGATGGGCTACTCTGTCCTTAGGTCACCCCCTGGCATCCTGCTGTCACACTCGAATTGCCGCTAGAGGACATGTGGGGAACTGGGTCCGGGGAGGGCAGAGGGAGAAAACCCTGAGGAAAAGTGACTGGACAGGAGCTCTCAGAGGGCAGCAACACTGTCCTTGTTAACTCTGGGTCCCTAGCACCCAGCCCAGCGCCTGGCAGAGAGGGGAGCACAGGGTCGAGGACACCCAGGGGCCGCCTGAGGCCTTGGTCTGCTTCTCTAAAAACACCCGGGGTCTCGCTGAGCACGAGATTCTCTGGTTTCACAGAAGAGAGTTGTTCTGAAGAGGAGTCTGTTTCCCCGCCACTTTGGGGTGGAGCTGAAAGCCAGCGGAACCCTGGCCTGGGGAAGGCAAGAGACGGTTGCTCCACTCAGGGACAGTGATGCTTTGGGCTGCTGACGGAAGCCAGGCATTGTGCGAGGCGCTGGGCTTCACTGCTGAGCCAGAAAAACAGGGCCTGGGGAACTACATGGACTTTGTTGTAGGAGAAAAGGAGGCCACAGAAGGGCTGGAAACAGGAGAGTGATATGATCACGCTTTGTGGGGCGGGACCACGTTTGGAGGGAGGGAAGGGCGTGTGGCAGAAGGTAAACATGACGGTTTCCGTAGTGATTGGCAGAGGAGATGTAAACAAATGCATGAGCTGGAGGATCATTTAGGAGATAAAACTGTTAGGTCTTGAGAATGGGATACATTGAAAGAAGGATGATTTCTGGTGCAGGAAACCTGCTCACAGGTCACCCCACAAAGAGTCTAGAAGAATGACTTGGCTAATTCGGGAATTTCACAATATAATGAGGGAACCAGGTTCTTCCCAGCTTTTCACTTCTCTGTGGGTGGAGGGAGAGAGGGGTTGACCTCAAACTATCTCCTCACAGTTGCAAGATGGCTGCTGATGTTCCAGCCATCACATCTAGTCATGACTATATCCAGGGAAAGAAGGGGAAATGCAAGGAAATGGGATTGCCAGAACTGACTAAAATGAATCAGGATTAATATCACCTTCTTTGATGAAGGGATAATTTAACAAATCTGGGCTTCTCTTACCAAAGACGGCAACAGAAATCAATTTCAGGAAGGCGACCAAGAGTATCTGCTAACCAGGAGGCATTCCCAAAATTCTCCCTAGGAGAAACAGACGGGGAGAAAACATAGCCCTAGGGGAGTAGGTGCCTGGCCAGGCTGCCAGGGAGGCGCAGTCCCAGCTGCACGGATCCAGAGCCACCAGCAGAGGGCACTGCCTGGGAGGCGATGCGGCGTGGACGCCGAGCCGAGCGGGTGGGCGGCCGCCCGCCCGCCCGCCCCACCACCCTGCGCAGGGGCCTCCCTGCCGCAGTTCGCAGACTGGCTGGTGGGGACGGCCGTGGTTCTCACCATTTGACCAAAGGGCCACCGGGCGCTGTTGGCTGGGCCGCTGCTGGTGTGGATGGAGAGAGAGATGCGTGGTGCAGCCCCCGCGCTCTGTAGTGGCTGGGCTGGAATGTTCCTGATTCCCCTGGAAGCCCGGGGCTGCAGCGCCCGGCTTCCGCTGCCCTGGACTCTGGCGCGGACAGGGCCATCCGAATCGCATCCCGAGACTTGGGTGTGTGCGGGGGTTGGAGGGAGTGGAGGCTCCGTTCCCTATCAGTTCTGTGGGCTTAGTTTAGGGATTGAATTATAGGGCAAGGACACCGCAGAACACTAGGGGAGAAGATAGCACGGAGGCTGATGGAGCAGACTGTCCCCAAACTGCAGGGGGCAAAGCCCTGCCCTACCACTTCCAGTGGGTCACCTTGTACAAGGAGCGAAGGTAGCTCCTGGCTGGTGGCCAGGCGTGAGGCCCCGGAAGTCACTGCAGCTCGTTCAGTGAGTGCTGGGACCGCGCCTGGCTCAGGGTCGGTGCTACCTCGCATTAAATATTATTATTGCCATTACTAGTACTAGTATTATTATTGCCCCCGTGCCCTTCCAGGCCTGCACAAAGTCCTCAAGGGTGAGGCGAGGACTCTGTTCGTCCGGCTCAGGCCTGGCTGCAGAGGGTGCAGCCACCAGGCAGGATTGATGTCCACCCACACCCCGAGTCAGGTTGGAGAACATGGTCCTATTGCAGCGTTCTCCTGCCCCTCTTCACAGTTCAGCAAGGTTCAGGGGCCTCACTTCCAATGATGCGGTGGCCCCTGTGAGCCCGTGGTGCCCTCCCCAGGGTCTGAGTGAGGTCAGGTGGGACAGCAGCCTTGGCCATGAAAACCAAGTTAGGTGCATCCCTGTTGCCTGCAGATGGGCTCAGCCTCTGGCCGTGGAGGGCTCTGCAGCTTCTTCCTGCAGCTGAGGCTCCCGAGGGCTCCTTGGCGTCGGCGTCTGCTAACGGGGCTCTTTGCACACAGCCATATGGGAAAAGGGTGGCAGTGAGGTGCTCCCTCAAGTGCCTGCCAGCGTCTCCCAGCCCCCTGGGTGGCCGTGGGCCCTCTTTCCCACCAGGAGCACGCGGCTCAGCTGCCAGACGCCCAAGCTCCCGGGCACTGTCAGCCTCCCCAGCGCTGGGCTGCCCACCAGACAGCAGCGGGAGGAGCCCCAGGCGGGTGTCCAGCAGCTGGGATTCTGGCATTTGCTGGCTGGGTGTCTGTGGACAAGTCTCTTCACCCCTCTGGTCTTAGGATCTTCATTTATAAACAGGAGAAAGGGATAGCTTTCCTGCCTCCCCCACCCTACCCCACCCCAGAGGTCCCCGAGAGACTGTGCATGCAGAACTTTGATGGCAATAAAAGGCTAGAAGTCGGTTGTGTTCCGGCTTCTAGTTCTTGTTGAGTTATCGGGCTGTCATCAGATGCTCTCACTGGTCATTTCTGTGGGCAGCCAAGTGGTTGCCAAGAAGAGAGGGTGGGGGAGACCCAGATGAAGGTCCTCCTTGATCTTGGGGGATGCCTGCCCCCCTTTATTGGAGAAGCAGAGCACACATTCCTGAGGGCAGAGAAATGCATAAATATAGACTTCAAAGAAACCCACAAGCATGGTTTTAAATATCCATCTATAAACACTCAAAAGTTTCCAAACTCACAACAGCTGGAAGTTCAAGTGCTCCAGGATTCTGGAATCATCAAGCTCAGGAAGGTAGTCTAGGAAGGCTTCCTGGAGGAGGAAGTCTCTCTCTCTCTCCCCCTCTGTGTCTCTAAAGAGGTAGAGAGGAAAGGATAGTGAGTGGTGGTGGCAATGGAGGTCCAGGCCAGGATAACCAAATTTATAATCATTTTAAGGCTGGAGAGACTTGGAGTGGCTCCTGGCATATGGAGACCCTGGAAGCACCAGTGATGTGTAAAGAACAGTGAACAGGTCTCCCCAGTGGAACTGTTGAGTGGGAACTGGAGTTTAGATGGGAGGGCGGTCCTGTCAAGGGAGCACCATCCCAGGGCCTAGCTCAGCATAGCCCATCATTGCAGATGAGCTTCCATTCCGGAGGAGACAGACTTGGAGACAGAGATTGGCACGCAGGGGGGTTCCCAGGGAGGGCACTTGGTATGAACACTTCAGGGGGATTGGGCAGAGGGGCAGTTGAACTGTGATCAGTGGCCGCAGAAGTCTGGGCTGGTCCCATGGGGAGCTGCAGAGCTGGCACGACCTCCTGAATTTCTACATGAGTCTCCGTGACCAACAGCAGCCCTGCAGGTTCTCCTAGGGCAGGATGATTCCGCCCCTTTCTCTAACCCACCATTTGCCAGAGTGTTGGCATTAGAAGTGAGTTCGGGAACCGTGTAATGCCCGAACCCTCAGCCAGGGTGAAGGACGCATTACAGGATCATCCAGAGGCTTTTTCAAACTGCCCTCAGTAGCTCCTGACCTGCACTGACCCCTGCCACCCTCTGGGACCAGACCGCGAGCTCTTGGCTGGCCGCTGGGGCTCTGTCTCTGTCTGGCACAGTTCCAACACGGGAACGGCGGGGAAGGGACGAATGTGACCTCTGCCCTTGTCCTCAGCGTCTTCCCTCTTCACTCCCTTGTCTGTCTGCTGCGCTGCAGTCGTGGTGACCTCCTGGCTTTTGCACGGACTGTTCCCTTCCTCCGTCTGGAATCTCCCCGGCCCTGGGACAGAGGAGGTGAGCCGACACACGTGTAAGTGGTCATGAGGGAGCTGGCCACATGGTGAGCCCGACACAGGCGCCAGGCGCTGCTATCATACCATTCTCTGTCGACAGGCGCTGCTGATCGCAGCCCTAAGACGGATCACTCTTTGTGTGAATGGCTTGTTCTCTTGTCTGTCTTCTCAGGGACAAACAAACCGCCGGCAAGCAGGTACCATGTCCTTGGCTTTGCGTCCACAGCAGCTAGTGCACGCCCGGCACCTGGTAGATGCTCAACAACACACGTGGAGTGGGTGGAAGAACCAGTCTCCTAGGGACACAGTCAGAAAAAACTGACTTCAAAGTCGTTTTAACGAGGGGCTAGCTGAGTCACAGCAACTGACCCTGGCCAGGTGCTGCCCCATTCCTGCCGGGACACACTGAACCCTGAGGGAATGACCTCACGCAGGAAGGGATGGGCGAGGGTCGGACAGGCAGAGGGTGAAGAGCTGGGTGGATGGCTGGGAGCTGGAAGTGTCTGGGTGGCAGGGAGGGTGGGCAGCAGGGGACTTCTCCGTGGCACACCCGCCAAGCCTGCTGGGTGTGAGCGGTGGTGAAGGTGTGCGAGCGAGGGCCCTGTGATCTTGCCCCGTGAGGCTTGGGGAAGTGCTACCCCTGCATCTTTCCACCTGCAGGGAAGGTGCTGGGGGCCATTAGTCATTGTGACACAGCTCTGAGGTCAGTGTCAAGGCTGGGAGGACCGAGGTGCAGCAGGGTGCTGACTCAGCCGAGGAGATGGGCTGCAGGGGAATGAGTTTAATCACAGGAAGCCAGGGTAGCTGGGGCAAGGGCTGAAGGCCTGTGCTCCTCAAGGGGGCTGGCAGAGAATTCCCACAGGAAGGGAACCAGGGCGAGTGAGGGAACCCTCCCCCCATCACAGGAGGTGCAGAGCAGGGCTGGGTGCAGACATGTGTCAAGTTTCAGGAAATGCTTCCCGAAAGGCCTTGCTTTGTTCTGTTGGACCCGCGGGTGTTGGTCCCTTTAATGAGTCAGCCTATCATCCAGGCTGCCCGGCAGGCTGGTGGCAGAGATCTGTCCCACCATCGCCTGGATGGAACACTGGGCCGGGCGTGGGAGCAGGTTCTGTGCACGCCGTGGAGGTTGAGAGGAGCATTGGGTGCTGTGGGCAGAGGGCGTCGGTCGGGAGAGAGGGGCGAGAGGCCGGTCTTTGCCCCGGGGAGCTTCTCACAGTGGCTCTCAGTGGGCCGGGTTCTCCTTAGGGACCGCTGGAGGTGGGAGGTGTGAGGTGGGTGTTGGGTTGCAATAGCATTGCAGGGTGTCGGTGCCGCATGAAGGATCCAGGGCCAGGAAGGCCAAGCATCCTGTGAAGAAGGATGATCCTACACAATTAAGAAAGATCTCACTTTGAAGGCCGGGAGCATCCCCTTAGAGACATACTGTGTATTTACTCAAATGGACCCTTCTGTACAAATGATTCGCAGGGTTTGTCCCCAGCTCTGCTCCCTCCCACACAGCCAACATCCAGTGGCCCCTTCACTCTCTCTTCCTTCTCTTCTCCTCTGAGGCTTCAGAAATTGCTCATTCAGGAAGTTCGCAGGTGCCATGAGCTGTGGGGAGCAAAGGGGCAAGCCAGTGAGAAGTGGGGAGGCTCTGTGCCTGCAGGTCTGGCCCTCAGGCAGCCGGAGGAGGGGGGCTTCTGGGGAGCACGTGGGTGGAGGGCTCCTCCCTTATGCACACAGCTCTGGACAAGCCCCCAGCTCCGCCATGAAGGAGGACCCAGCTGCTGCCTGTTCGGGTGTGGGCCCCAGAAAGGCGCCCCCTGACCCTCCTCCCCCCACACCTCAGGACAGGCGTCTAGTGCAGCAGGCGGAGGGAGGGAGCCGGTGGGAGGCGGCTTCTCCCCACACTGAATGTCCTGGGAGGATGGACTATGAAAATGTAAACAGCCCCTGGTCTTGGAGCCGGATCACATGCCCGACTGGGTGGCCGGTCACCCTGGCTGCCAGGTGTTTGCTGTCGGAGAGGCTGGGGCACTGGCGAAAGCCAAGGCTGGGGAATGAGCCCTTCCTCCAGAGATGCTGGCAGCCCCCGGGGCTGGGCTGGGAGGGTCCGTCTTCACACCCACTTCTCAGATAAGAAAACTGAGGCTCCGGTCCACGGCGGGCTGGCCGGTGGTGCCAGGACTCAGACCCATGTCTGCGGACTGGGGTTCCGTGTGGACTTCTCCACAGCGGGATGCCGCTCTTTCCTGCAGGCAGGGAGCTGGCCCAGGGAGCAGTCACTGGAGACCTTGACCTAGGGACGCTCTGTGGAGCTTTGCATGGAGGGCTCAGCCTCCACTGCTGCCACCCAGCAAAGAGTGTGTGTGAGCAAAGGAGGCCACCAGGGCTGGCACTGGGGACTGCATCTACAGTCATCTCAGAGGGGACAGGGGACCTCTGTGATGATAGGCGCCCCGGCTACTTGCAGGGCACTCTGTGAAGCCCTGGCGGGACACATCCCCGGCGTGTGGGAGGCAGCCAGCGAGGGAGAGGGTGTGGCTTGGCTGGGCGCAGCAAAGCAGGGTCTGGGGCTGCTGGCTCCCTACCGACCACCTGCTCACAGCTTCTGGCGGACACCAGGCACCCCCAGGGGCAGGGCCGGGGCTTTGCCGTTCATGCCACCTCCGACCCCCAGGGCAGCCAGGAGCCTCTGCCCCTCACTTCTTTCAGAACTCTGCTTAATGCTCCTGGATCATCTTGGGGCTCCCCTGGGTCTCTGCTCGGCCCAGCAGCCGGGCCAGGAGGAAAGTGAAGCAGTTAATAATTCATGTTCCAGCTCCCCCTCACTTCCCCTGCTGGGCTGGCTGTAAATGTTTCACGGGTTTCAGGGGACAGACATGGCGCAGCAGAGACTCCCAGGATGGGGCTGGAGGAAGCTTCACCCTTTTCCGGGGGCTGCCGGCCACAGCCTGGCAGGAGCGGACCCAGCCCCAGGCCTGGGGGGTGGGGGCTGGCCCTGCCACCTCTGGTTGGGACGTGGTGCGGGGTCCTGCCCTCTGTGGACTTGTTTGCCCTCTGCAGGCTGCACCGTGTAGCTGGTCCCGGGAGGAGGTGGCGGGAGTGCAGCCCTCTGGGGCTCGCCCTGCAGTTACGTCGAGGCGGAGATGAGAGGAGGGCAAGTGGAGGGGGTGGGAGGCCATGCTTTAGCCTCTTCCATGACCATGACCTTTTGTCATTTGCTTGCTCATTTGTTAATTCATTCTTTTTCACCATTAATGGTAATTTATTGGCCACCCACTAGGTGCCACGGAGCAACCAGATCAATCTAAAAATGACCAGCTTGTCTTCAGCTCCTACTCTGGGTCAGAGGTCACTTGGAGCCGAATCAGGGCATCAGGCAGAGCTGACAGGCTGGTGGCCCTGTCTTGGGGCTGTGGGAGCTGCGGGGACATGTCTTCCCTCAGGTGCCTTCTGCTCAGGGCTGGAGCACCCTCCCCCCCCCCCACCCAGGGTGCTCCGCCTTCCTACTGGTCTGAAGGGGCAGGCGCTGCACCAGGGGGGCCCTGTTGCTCCGACATCTGGTGGACATGCTGGGCAGGGGTGGCAGAGGTAGGCACCAGAGGCCAGTACGTGGACTTCCTAGGGCGGGTGTGTGCCTGTGTGTGGGGTGAGGGGGCTGCCTCCCTCCCTGTCTGCTCACACATCAGGAACTGAGAAAGGGTCTTTTCTTTCTTCTTCCTCTGCCCAAAACCTCCCAAAACCAAAAACCAAAAACCAAAAAACCACAAAACCCAAACTGGTGTGAGTAGCAGTTCTGGAAACTCTCTCTGTCCGTCCACTCGTCTAGACACTGTCTCCCAGACCCAGGGGCCCCCGAGAGGAAAGGGGAGCTGACGGGTCCCCTCATTCTGAAATTGCAGCCTGGAGTGGCCGTCAGAAGACATCTCCAGTCCTCCCGCAGCCACCGCTGTGTGTGGCCTCCGTGACGAAGCCCCCCATCCTTGAAACTTGGTTTCCTCTCCTGGAAGCCAAAAGCAGATAATAATGATCACAGCGACCTCAAGGGTTGTTAGGGGGCTAGAACAAGGGTCTGGATGTGGGGTGTCGCAGATGAGGAAATGTCACCGTCCTCTTCCTTGTCCTCATCGTCACCCTCCTCACCGTCGGGGGAGAGCAAACCTTTCTCGCAGCAGCCTGGCTGCACTCAGAAGCGCCTTCTGAATAGGCCACACATGGAGGAAATGGCCTGAATTTACAATCAGCTTCGTGATGGGTTCCCTTCGGGGTGGGTCCGTGGGAGTCCGCCCTGGGCATCCGCTGGGCTCCCCTCTGTGCCGGCTCAGGCCTCCCCCATAATACAGAGCGTGGCCACGTGAAGGGGGTAGAGGAAGCTGCAGCTAATGAAAAATTCAAGCTAATTGTGTGTTAAAAGGCCCTGTCTGCTTCGGATGGGATTTTCTGGGCTGGGGAGGGGGATGTGGGGTGGCCTGTGGCTGCTGTCGGTTTCCTGGAGGACCCGGGGGCAGGGCCTGGAGGGGTGGGAGCTTCCTGGGCAGGTGGCCAAGGGCGGGTGTCTGCATCTGGGGGAGGGGGTCTCCACAGAAGCTCTGGCTTCCATTGTGCTAAAGCATAGCACCTCTGTCCCGACAGCAGCGTCTATGAGTCAGGCGTGTGCTTCCTGTGTGTGTGTTGGGACGTGAGCCGAGGAAGACAGAGAGTGGTCAGGCCTCACTCCTGATTGGTCTGTGACTGCAGAAACACTGCCTGCCTCTCTGCTCCCTCTCCGGTCCGGAGCGTGGTCCTCACGTGGGTGGTGCACTTAACCCGACTTGGGAGGACAGACGTGCTGACTCCGAGTCAGGGGAAACTAGAAACGTGTCTGGGACTGAAGTAGCTCCCGGCGAGTGGACTCGAGGCTACGTGTGGGCCCCCACAGGCTGGGCTGATGTGTGACCTGAGAGTCACGTGACAGGCCCTGCCAAGGGCAGAGGGGGCGGCCAGGATGTGGGGAAGGCTGCTGGCCCCCTGGGAATTCTGGGAGTGGTCCCAGCGGCAGGGGTGAAGAGTGCAGAAATTAGATCAGACTAGCTGATAAACGGGGGGAGGTTGCCAGAAGTGGCCATTAGGATCCACTCGGGAGATGCAGGTGGAAAAGCTGGGGCGTGTAGGGGCATGTCTGCAGTGGGTTTGGAAGGGGAGATGCAGCGTGGAACTTGGGGTTCTGGTGGCCACGCAGAGAGTAGCTTCAGCCCCCAAGCTGCACTTGAGGTACAGTGAGGAAGGGCTGTGCTTCCCAAGGTCAAGGCGGAAGGAGAGAGCTGGTCTGCTTGACGGCGTTTCCCAAAGTCACGGCTCATTTGGGGCACAGCCTGAGCGCAGTTCTCACGCTGGTTTTCCTTACGATCTGCTGGCCTGAGACCAATCTCGCTCATCGCGTGTAATCTGTGCCCCGAGACCTCCTCACTGGGAGGCGTGGACTTCGCCGCGTGGCAGAGGGGACAGGCCGAGAGGCCTGGCGTCACGTGGGCTTGGATTCAAATCCTGGCGCGCCACTCTTGGGAAGCTCAGCCTCCACGTTGACTCTGAGGATCGAACCAGCGGGAACAAGGTGGACTTAGAAGAAACGTCCAGATGCCCCTAACGTCGGTCGTCTCATTTCCATCTCAGGAGATTTTTCTAAAATCAAAACAATTCCTGCCAGTCTGTTTCAGGAGAAAACAGCCACAGTGGCCTTGCCATTATTTCGTTTTATGGCTTTCTAGAACACACAGGTCACGGAGAAGTGTAGTTTTGCAAATGATTCACACAGTCCACACATTAGCAAATAAAGGAAATGACTGATGTCCCCTTGGTTCCTTCCAGAGAGGCGCCTCTGTTAGCAGTTTGGTGTGTGTGTGTGCGGAGTTTGGCCCACACCTTTGCGTGTCTGTGTACATAAATGAAAACGGATATAAACACATACAGCGTAAATAGGGTCGTGCTATTTGCACTGCTCTGTGACGTGGTTCTATAAAGTATGTTTGGAGATCTCTCCACATTTGTGCAAATGGATTGGCCTTAATGCAAAGAACACCTCCATAGTGTTCTATAGCATGGAGTATAATTTGTAACCACTTTCAGTAGGTATTGATGGGGGTTCCTTTTTCAAAAGATCTTATTTACTTTTAGAGAGCGGGAAAGGGAGGGAGAAAGGGAGGGAGAGAAACGTCGGTCGGTTGCCTCTCATCCAGGGACCAAACCTGCAACCCAGGCAGGTGCCCCGACTGGGAATCAAACCAGGAACTTTTTGCTTTGAGGGGTGATGCCCAACCACCTGAGCCAGGGCTTCATGGGTATTCTGATTACAAACGAGATGGAGCATCTTAAAAATTGCTATTAATCATTTAAATATCTTTTTTTATACTGAATTGCCTATTTATAGTTTCTGTCTATTTTTATTCAGTTAGATGTCTGGTCTTCCATAATTGATTTTAGGTTATTTCCTAAAGTCTAAACATTAATCCTCTGTGTGTTGTATATATTGTAAATGTTTTCTCCCATTTTCTCGTTTGTCTTCTTTTGTTGTACGAAAGTTTTAATTTGCAAGTAGTCAGATCTGTCGCCTCTTTCTTTATGGCTTTTGGGTGTCCTGATTTGCCATGGGAAGGCCTTCCTCGGCCCAAGAGTAGTGGGCTGGCGTTTGGTGACTCCACCTGGAGTCGGTTTGGATTGCCCCCACCTGTATCCTGCCCTCTGCGGTGTCACCTGGAACTCATCCCGGTTGGTGGTGCGAGGCTATTCTTTATTTGTTGTCTCCGGAGTAGGTGGATGAGGGCAAACACTGGCAAAGAAAATTCCAGACAGCAAGGAAATATTTAGTGTTGAAATTATGCGATGATATATTTTTCTATTTTAGAGGCCCAGTTTTTCAAAAGTCCAAAATGTTTGTAATAATAACTTTAAAGGCAGAAATACCTAATGTAAAAAGCGAAGGTCCCTTGAGCTTCCCTATCGGTCCTTCTTTGAATGCTTCCAATTTTTTACAACAAACACGTCCGACAAAAGAGGAACATGTACTTGTTGGCTGTTTATATTTCTTCTTCTCTGAGTTATCTCTTCGCACAATTGGTCCTTTTTTCCTCTCGGGTTACCTTTTCCTTATTGATTTTGTGAGCATTCTTGGTATAGTAAGACATTATGTCTTTGATGATTATATGTTTTAAATCTCATTTTGTAATGATTGCCTATTATACAATACATTATCGATGTTTCACTCATCCATTCACTCATTTTCATGCACTCCTTCATCATTTCAGCAAGGCTGCACTGTGCAATGGAAAGGCACACTGGACGGGGAGCCGGCAGAGCTGGCTCGTGCCCTGGCACACCCATAAACCGGCTGTGCAGCTTCCTGCGAGTCACTCCAGGTCTCTGCGCTGTAGGCTCCTTGCCTACAAGTCAAAGGTATTGCATTAATCTCAGATCTCTAAATACTATGATTTTTAAAAAGTATTCTAGCCGCTGTACCTGCAGTAGCCTGATTTTCTGGACGGAGCACCACAGATTCACGTCCTGAGTGCATTGTGCCCACGTCCCGTGGCGGGTAGGCTGGCCAGAGGATGGGGAAGGGGGTGAGTGACAGCTGGAGAGCAGAAGGTGCCAGCCTGGGGGGCTAAGAGCTCACGGCCCCCCAGAGACGACACAGGAGGGCTGCAGGGGTGGGAGCTGAGAGACCTGGAATCTGAGACCAGTTAGTTTCTCAACCTTGGATTCTGGATAGTGGGGGCAGGGGGTTACTCGGGGTTTCTGAGCTTCCTGCCAGCTCTGCTGTCCTGGGTCGCCCATGGGAGTCACAGGCAGGTGCCTCTGTGGCTCCCTGGCTGGCTGTGTGTCTGGCTGCTCCCCACCACCCCTCTCTCCAACGCACGGTGCCCAGCAGCCTTCATGGCATGGACCTGCCTTTCAGTGCTGGGTCTCTGTCTGAGCAACTCGAGAACAAGGCTTCTCAGCAACTTTTTAAGAAAATCCTCCCCTGAGAATATATTTATTGATGTCAGTGAGACAGGAAGGGAGAGAGAGAGGGAAACACTGATGTGAGAGAAACATCAAATGGTTGCCTCCTGTACACACCCCGAG
>PVIA01012071.1:0-40187 GCA_004024845.1 Tonatia bakeri | reverse complement strand
TCTCTTGTAGGCAGCATATGTGTGGGTCATGTTTCCTTATCCATTCAGCTATTCTATGTCTTTTGATTGGAGCATTTAATCCATTTACATTTAAGGTTATTATTGATAGGTACTTATTCATTGCCATTTATGTACATGTGCTCCTCTCTCTCTTTCTCTTTTCCTTCCTTTCCTTAAATCAGACCCTTTAGTATCTCCTTCAGTGCTGGTTTAGTGGAGGTATATTCTTTTAGACTTCTTATGTCTGGGAAGCTTCTTATTTTGCCTTCTATCTTGATTGAGAGCCTTGCTGGGTAAAGTAGCCTTGGCTGCAGGCCTCTCGTTCTCATTGCTTGGAATATTTCTTGCCATTCCCTTCTGGCTTGAAGTGTTTCCATTGAGAAATCAGCTGTGAGCCTTATTGGGGCTCCCTTGTATGTTACTTCCTTTTTCTCCCTTGCTGCCTTTAATATTCTCCCTTTGTCCTGAAATTTTGCCATTTTAATTATGATGTGTCTTGAGGTGGGCCTCTTTGGGTTCCTCTTGATTGGAACTCTTTGTGTTTCCTGGATTTGTGTGACTTTTTCTCTCATCAGATTGGGGAAGTTTTCCTTCATTACTTTGTCAAGTATGTTTTCTATCCCTTGCTCATCTTCTCCTTCTGATATCCCTATTATACGGATATTATTATGTTTCATATTGTGTTGCATTTCTCTTAATCCCTCTTCATTTTTTCTGAGCCTCTTTTCCTTTTCTTGTTCTTTCTGAATGTTTTTTTCTACTTTGTCCTCCAATTCACTGATCCGATCTTCTGTTTCATCAATCCTGCTTTTCATCCCTTCTACTGTGTTCTTCAGTTCAGAAATTGTATTTTTCATTTCCTCTTGGCCTTTGTTGATAGTTTCTATTCCCTTTTTCATATTGATATAGTTTGCAGTGAGCTCAGTGTAGCTTCCCACTAGTTTCTGGAAGCTCTTTGTGAGCTTGTTGAACTTCCTTATAATCATTGTTTTGAACTCAATATCTGATAGTTGAGTTCCCTCTATTTCATTTAGCATTCTTTCTGGGGCTTCCTTCTTTCCCTTCATTTACGAATTGTTTCTTTGTCTTCTCATTGTTTCTGAGACTCTTCTTGTTAAGCTCTGTTTCTTAACTTGATCTGTTCTGCTTCCTTGTGTTTATGGTGTGATCTTCTGGGGTAGAATGCCTGTGAGGATCAGTGGTGTAGTCTCTTTTGTGTATCCTGGTGTTCACAGCTTCCCCCTACTGTTTTTTGTGATCAGTTGGAGGAGTAAGGCAAAATGGGTTAAGACAGAAAACCAGTATTCTAAGATATACAGTAGCAGCCAGTAGAGAAGAGGTGGGAGATCCTTTGTCTATATATAGTGTAAACCGTGATCTTCTGCCCCACTATCTATGTTTTAAAAAGTATGGAAAGATAAGACTCCTAGTGGAAAGGAAAGTGTTGTTAGTTGGATCTACAAGGCTATGAGACAGCAAGAGGTCCGATTCTGAGGTAAGGTAGGAATAAAGAATAGTAAATAGGGGTAGTGTGTAAAAGAATAGAGGTAACCCCTACGTTAGTAGAGTTTTGGAAATTGCGAAGTGAGCCAAGATCGGTGAGGGGTGTTGAGTTGTATTTACAAGTGTATGGAATAAGTCTTATTTATAGTGATATTGAAGCAACAATCTTAGGGCAGATTCTATGAGATCTAGACAACAAGAATAAGGAGCATAGAATCTTGACTGGTGTACCAATGGAACCCAAGTGAGGGACAATAAATTATGAACACATTGTGAATGTGATAATAGGGGGAACCTATCAATCGACAGTATAACCAGCTAAGCAAAGAAGTTTATGTAGAAAGAAATGAAAATGCTATTGAAATAAAAAATGTCAGAAAAGAGAGAAAAAGATAATATAAATTTGCATGCAAAAACAAAAACAAACAAACAATCAACAACAACCAAAATAAAACAACCAGAAGATGTATTACAGGAGAGATAGATTTGGAGCAGAAGTAATAACACTAAGATGAATGGAAAAGAATCATAAGGAATTGAGAGATATAAAAATATAAAGAGTTTTAAACCAAAACAAGATAAAATCAAACAAACAACATTAGTAGGATAAGGGGGAAAAAAGAGAAAAAAAGAAAAGAAAAAAGAAAGAAGGAAAAGAAAGAAGAAGAAAACACAGAGAGAGAGAGTAAAAAAAGAAAAAATAAACAAAGAAACACCAACGACAAAAGCAAATTTAAAAAACAAACAAACAAAAAACAAACACACACAAAAAAACTCTTGTTGGTTTCTGACTGGCCAAACCAGTCTTTCTGCTCCTGCCAGCAGGCTGAGGCGCGAGCGGTGAGACTGCCTTTCCCCTTTCTAAGACAGAACTCAGTCAGACTCAGGGCTGGCCACCAGCTTTTCCCAGAAAGGATTGCTGTCTCCGTCTGGGTTCAGGGCGCAAGCTGCAGAGGTGGCAAAGTGTTGCGTCCCTCCCCCAGCTTCGCCACCACAGGCTCTACGCTCAGCGGAGCCCCCGCCTCTCTTCCGGAGTCAAGGTGCCTCGGCCAGGACTGTGAGGGGTCCCGTACTTCCCCTTGTGGGCTCCCCGTTCTCAGGAAGCGCCGTCTCTCCTCTGGTCTCGAGACTCACCCTCCGGGGTTTGGGAAGGGTCGAGCCCTTCCCTTTGCCTCCACTGCAGACCCCAGGACCCGGGAATAGCTTTGTCTTTTCTGGGTTCTCCGTTTGAGTGAGGAATCCGGCAGGGCGTGCGCCCGTGCCAAATCGTCTCAGCTCCGGAAGCCCTTCCTTTGTTCCCGTGGGGTCTCAGTCTTCCCCAAAACCACACACACCCCTGTTTGGGAGCACGGGCGCCCATGGGAAGGACTCCACCCCCATGGCAAGGCCTCTCTTGGTCTGGCAGACTGGGTACTCACTGTTCCCCGGAAAGTTCGTGGGTGCGCACAACTCCTGCACTTCTGCTTTCCAGCCCCTGACTGGGGACGGGGCAGCACAGCGACTCCGCTCTCCCGGGCTCCCAGAGACAGACCCAGGGGCGCGGGGGCTGTCCGCGCCCAGCACAGGACCCTTCCGGCCTCCTACCATCCGTTCATTCAATATCTGGATATCTTCAGATGCCCTATTTTCATAAATGTTGCGATATCCGTAGTCTCCTGCTCTGTTTCTCCTCAGATCGCCCAAATTCTCCCCCGAGCACTGGAGAGGGGGATCAAGACTCCTCCTCCAAAGCCACCATCTTCCCACCCACCCCCATTTCCTTGGTTTTGACTAGGAGGTTCTTAGTAAGGTCTTCCACTGCAGGCCAACTGCATGGTGAGGTGTTGACTACCAGGTCTCCCCACTGTAAGGATTCAGTTTCCTTGAAGGGAAACTTTTGTCCCCTCTCTTGGATTGACAGCTGGTGCCCAGTAGGAGCTTCCAAATTGGAATGTCAACATGCCTGACAGAGTCAGAGAATTGGTGCCTCCACAAACAATTGCCCAAGGACATCCACTCAGGGACAAGTGGAGGCTGACATCCAGCTCTGTCACTTCCAGCTGGCACCTGGCTTGAGGCTGGCTTGATTCTGGTTGAGCCCAATAACAATGAAATGTCCTATCAACTATTGGCCATACAACTGGCCCTGAAACTCCTACTTATTCCTTGAGGTCAGGGGACTGGTGTCTTAAGTTCCCTGCTCCCCACCTGCCAGCCTATTATATCATTTAGTAAAGTTACTACCACCTTGATTCTATGCTTGAGAGATGATCACCTTCCTCTGTGACGGAGCAGTGGCAGGCAGCAAGGAGTAAGGATTTGTTACTGTTGCACATCATTCCCAATTGCTTGGAGGCTCTTGTGTGGATGGACACAGACCTAGGTGAGTGAGCAGAGGGTGGGCTGGTGGGGGGCAGCAGAAAAAATCAAGGAAACAGGTCCCTACATCAGGACACCTAGAAAAAGAAAGAGGTAGGTGTACTCTGCAGTTTGTTTGGTGTCTTCTCTTCCTTATTCCCATCTTAACACCCTCACTCACTCTTGCAAGAGGAGTGCTGGTCACCAAGACACACACTCTCTTTCCCCAACACACACACACACACACACACACACACACACACACACACTCCATACATTTATGTTCATGAAGCATAAATGTAGGAGGGTAGGAGGGTTCTTGGCTGAGGGGCAGAGCTGGGTGGTGAAAGAGGGAGGGAGGCAGGGAAGGTCTCCATTGGTCCCCTGTAGAGAGGGTTCTAGAGGCAGCATCTGGTGGACTATTCAGAGGGATTTGGAAATAGTGGGTCTAGCAGAACCACTTTAGAACCCACCAGTGAGGTTCTTCTCCCTTCCCCACTTGGACATTCAAGGAACTTACCGGGAACCCCTGCAGCAAGCAGCGGCTAAGGCAGAGGGTGAGGTAGGCAACAGGAAGCCAGTGAGGCCCTGCAGCTTAGGGCTGGACCTACTGGGGCCCCAGGAATGACATAGAACCCTTTGGAGAGGCTAAGAGCACACTGTCAAGAATGTCAGGCTCTCAAGACAGGCTCTGAGATATTTTTGCTCTTTAAAATTCCCCCTCAGGGACTGCTCTAGTCCTACTTCACAGAAAAGCCCAATGTTCAAGGGAGGTAACCTCACTGTGGTTCTGCCTTCACACTCTGCCCTCTTTAATTTCCAAAACCCATGGCCTTCTCATTGGCCTCCCTCAGCTCTTTCCAAAAATCCTACCCAAGGCCTGGAGCCAGAGTTCAACCCCCATCCCTGAACAACTGAAGGAGAGAGAATGCTGAACACAGAGGGCCCAGTCTCCCCATCCTCACTGTGTTCTGAGTGCTGGGGGACAAGGCAGATGCCGTGAGAAGAGGATAGGCCCAGGCACACACTAGCTGTGCAGCCTGCAATGGCCACTGGAACTCCCCCCATGGTAAGGCCAGATCTGAGGTTTGTGTGGGAAGAGGAGGGCCACTTTCTCCAGGCAGGGGTGGCGCCTCCATGCTGCCTTGGGCTAAGCCTAATTTGAAAGGGCCCTTGGTATTTCCTGACAGCACATGCCCAGAGCTGAGCATGGCCCAGAGTCATCAAATAGGCCACCAGTCATAAGAGCTTTGAGAGCCCCCATTGCCTCCCTGCAGGAAGCCCCCACCTCTGCAGAACCCTGAGAACTCCATGTTACTTTCCTGAACCCAAGTCTTGCACTTTTGAGAGCTCTGATACCAGTACCAACACCAACTCAGAACCACTTTGCAGGGGAACAGAGGCATGGGGTACAAAGAGACAGGGACTGCCCTGAAAGCGGAGCACAGAGAGAGGCACAGGAGGGGAAATACCCTGCAGTAGGAGTCAAAGGAGTCTTCCAAGTTGACCTGAGTCCATGGAAACATCAAATGATTTACTCCCCCATGCCAGTAACCCTGGCAGGGGACTAACTGCCAGGACTAACAAGTGACAGACTGGCAGCCCTGGGTCCTTCTAAATTCCAGAGAAGAGACCACCAAGACAGAATCAGGGCAGGGGTGGGAACTCCACCTCATTTTACAGATGCAGAAACAAGCTGGGACCTTGCTGAGGAAGCCAGGATTTCCTCATCTCCCACCCAGTGTTGGTTTGCATGGCTTATCCATCCCTGAGGACACGTACAGAGCCCACCCTCAATGCCATTGTGAGCAGTTTGGAGATGCTGATCAGGTGGGGGCCAGCAACTGCCTGACAGAGAACTCAGGTGTGAGGGATGCATGTTTCCTGGCCAAAGGTACAAGTTTTCTCATCATTTCAAAGCAGTCCACAGCCCAAAGATCTCATCTTCCAGGACAGGGAACACACCTTCTGTGAGCATAATGAGGCCATTTTTAACAGGCTATATGTCCAAATGGGGTCAAAGATTGTACTATTGATTAACATTCACTTTGGGGACACATTATGGGCAGATGAGAAATTCCTGACAGCTTGATGGCCGAGATCCTTGTTCCCCTATATATCAAGAGGAAAGAGATGACTTCCTTTACCAACCACCTGCTTCCCTGCAGCCTCCCTATTGACAGCCACTGCTGAGAGCGATTGATGGAGGCTGTGAATATTACTGCACTGCTTCCCAAGCTGCTGTAAAGCACAAAGAGAATTCCAGCCAGAATCAGGGTTAATGCAGCCCTCTTTGTCTCCAACTCCACTGGGAAAGAACCATCTTCTGTAATTCAGCTGCCAGCTCTCTTTTCTGCTGACAAGATTGATACAACAAGGCTGTGCCCCTGAGAAACAAAGCCATTTGGGGCATCTCAGAAGAGGGTAAATGAGTGACTGCCTGTTCCTGCTAGGGTAAAGGCTGGGCCCAGGGACAGATGCTGCCTTTCTCTCTTGGGGAAGAGCCAGGGCAGGCTGAGGCCTGTGTGTGAGGGTGGTGTCTGGGAGCCAGGTTGCCCAGTTCAAACACCTACTCCATCTTTTTGCACTGTGTTCTTGGACAGGCTATCTATCCTCTCTAAACTGTAGTTGCCACATCCGGGAAGTGAGGATGATGATAATATAGTATCTCATGGGATGGAAAAAGAGAAAATACACTTAACTGGGAAAGTATTTGGTGAGGAGCTTAAGGCAGGATGACATTTTATGGAAGCTCTTACTTTTAGGGAGCCTAAGGAAAGACCAGGGGTGTTTGGCTTTACTCCTTAGAAGACCTCAAGAAAGCAGGCATCTGAGCCAGTGGGCAGCCCTTCTTTGATCAGATCTTTAGGAAGGAATGTCTGCTTTCTACAGACACCTAGAATTAGAGCACCTGGAAGGACTTTGATCTGGGCTGGAGGCCACAACTAGACACAATCCTGTCCTCTGAGCCTTTTGTCTTCTGAGACACTACTGGGAAGCCTCCTCTTCCCAGTGTTGGGGGTCGTGAGTGCAAAATCCAGGTTTTATTTTCTTCTTCACAAGTCTGGCATAGCACATGGCTGGCACTTAATCAACAAATTGAGTGAATAGCCCTGGCTGGTGTGGCTTAATGGATTGAGTGCTGGCCTGTGAATAAGAGGATCACTGGTTCAATTCCCAGTCAAGGCACAAGTCCCCAGGATGGGGTAGGTGAGAGGCAACCACACATTGATGTTTCTCTCCCTCTCTTTCCCCTTCCCTTCCCCTCTCTCTAAAAATAAATAAACAAAATCTTTAAAAAAAGGAAAAAGGAAAAAAACAAGTTGAGTGAATAAAGAGCTGGGAAAGTGTTCATTTTAGTTAAACTTCTTACATACTACATGCCACTTCACATTAAATCTTGCATGTCATGTAGAGCTTGTGATCGATCAAGTGCTTGGATACCCTCAACTCTCCTTTGCTTGTCCCGTATCCCTGGGAAGAACGCAGGACATAAACAAATGGAATTACTGTCACTAGTTGTACAGAGCATAAGCTGTCTGAACTGTAAGGCCTTAGAGAGAATTCAGGTGCCCTGACAACTAGAGGGGATAAAGCCACCCAGTTCAGATACCAAGTTGGGAGGGGGTATATGCCAAGGGAGGGGAGGTGCCTGGATTCTCAGAACAGGGTTTCTTTCTTTCTTCCTTATTGATTTTATCAGTATTTTTTAAAATAGAGATAACTTTCAGCCTCACTTATGCTCTTCTTTTTAAATTTTTATTAATTTCTCTTTTTACCTCTACTTACTTTTTCTTTTGTCTAATTTAAATACTTTAAAATCTTCATTTCTGTTTATTTAATGTATTCAATGCTATACATTTTCTTCTAAATACTGTTTTAGCTACATTCCATAAGTTTTAATATATAGTAATTTTGAAATCAGAAAAGTTGGTGTTCATGCTGCCTGTCACTACGAGAACCAATAAATAGAGACACGGATTGAATCTTTATGGTTGTTTTATTCAGATGGCAGCAATCTGAGAAGATGGTGGGTTATGTGCCCTCAAAAACTGTCTTAATATCTCATCTTAAGTCAACATTTTTTTATAAGAAGAATAAAGGATAGATAAGGGGTTTGGAGAAAAGGTTAATTGGATAAGAGTTGCAGTGGAGCAGCGATTTTCCTAGTACTTCTTTATTTGTTCATCAACAATTCTTTTATTTTTTTAAAATTTTATTTTAATCATTGTTCAAGTACAGTTTTCTCCCCTTTACTCCCAATCCAGCCCACCCATCCCGCCCTCCCAACTTCCCTCCCATTAGCACCATCCCCCTAGTTTTTATCCATGTGTCTTTTAACTTTGTTCCTGTAAACCCTTCCCCTTTTCCCCTGAAATTCCCTCTTCTCTCTCCTCTGGTCACTTTCTGTCTGTCCTCTATTACAGTGTCTTTGACCATATTTTGCTTGTTTCATTGTTTTGTTGTTTAGGTTCCTGTTAAAGGTGAGATCATATGGTATTTATCTTTCACTGCCTGGCTTATTTCGCTTAGCATAATGCTTTCCAGTTGCATCCATGATGTTGCAAAGGGTAGGAGGTCCTGCTTTCTTTCTGCTGCATAGAATTCCATTGTGTAAATGTACCATAGTTTTTTGATCCATTCATTTACTGATGGGCATCTAGGTTGCTTCCAGCACTTAGCTATTGTAAATTGTGCTGCTATAATATTTGTTCATCAACAATTCTTTATCTGCATTCCTTCTCTGGAACCCAATGACTTAGATACAATCTCCCTCCTTGCAGACACCCTGAGGCAAAAAATATTGAATTGCTTGTCAACCTCCTGGAATCGGTAGGTCATGCACTCCAGTTCCTGGAATAACATGCATTAATCACTTAAGCCTATCAACTATGACTGAAACTAAAATCTTTAACTCTTGAGTTCCCCTATCAATTTCTTGCCCTACAGTACAGAATGATTTGAAATTTACATCTTGATTTCAGTCATTGAGGAATACTTTCATAAATTTCCAAGCATACTTTTATACAAGTACTTCTTAATTGTTGATTTCCAATTTTTTGCACTGTGGTCAGAACGTGGGCTATATGATATCATTTTCTGAACTTTCATGAGACTTCTTTCCTTTTACTATTTGTTTGTCTCCTTAAACTATCCAGTTCTCATTTTTTAAATGTTTTAAAACTTCCACCAAGGTGGCAAATTTGTCAGTTAGATGTAAATTCTTTAGATTTTTCAAGATTTTGTTATTAAATCCACACAGTTCATGGTCAGTGAATCTTATTGATGGACATAACTAGAGTGTCTTTCTTTACTCTAATTGTGTTCATCCTTGCAGTCTGTTGTGTCTGCTATTACTAGTTCTATGTCAGCTTTTTTGACATTTTGGTTTAGGATTTTCTGGGTATATCTTTTACCCCATCTATCTTTTTTTATGATCTAATGTTAGGTACACTTCATTTATGGGGAACCAAGTTCTGCTCTGTTACAGGAACCCTAACTGGTTCTCAACCCTCAGGAACAAAGACCCTAGAAGTATCTGCTTGGGTTTGTGCTACATGCACACTCACATACACTCATGTATTCACACATATACAATAGAACCTTGAATAATGTCATTTTGTTCAGGAACTTAACTCTTGTTTATAATTAGACTATGGTAAAACTAGTTTGTTGTACTTCTTTTTACTTAAAATCACAGAATCTGACAATGATATTAGATAAGGACTTACCCACATGCACACACACAACCACACAAATACATGCTCAAAGCACTTTTAATTGATAGGAAATTTCAGTTTAATATAGCTCTAGGTTTCTACATGGGCATTTTAGACACTGGAGGAAATGAAGGAGATGCCTATAATTAACAGTTCATCACACACAGACAAAGAGCTTTGGTGAGTGGGCTGGGTTTTAGTCCCTGTGTGTGAGACTTTGCTGGCTGGGGAACTTCTCTCAGGGACCTTTGTTTTCCCTTCACTAAATGAGACTCATATGAGGGCGTTTCCTGCTAAACTGTTTCTCCCTTCCTGGGGGCTTTTGTTAGAAGGATGTTAACTGGGTAGAAGGGATTGGAGGGGCCTTTGGATAGAGTGGCTAGAGGGGTCTTTGGCCCCCTTATCAGTCAGCCACATACCATGGACACATGATTCTGCCTCTAGGTGTCAGACAAAGCAATTTAATTAAACATAATTGTGAAGCTACCAACATGACATCATAGTTCCTGGAAACTGAATTTTGGCAAAGTCTAGCAACTTTTATGTCTTTCCAGATTTCTAAAAAATTTTCCACATGTATATTTTTTCAGTGGTCTGGGCTTCACTTAGTTACCTTCACAGGGATTGTCCTTCGAAGGTTAGGCCCACCTGCTTTTTAGCAGGCTCTCTAGCCTCACTGAACTCCAACCAGTAATTAAGCCTTTAAACAGATGAGGAAGTTTTGATATTAGTACTTCAGTCTCTCCTGTTTACTGATCTCTGCCATCAGCAGAGTTGATAGCAAAATGCTTTAATTAAAATTATTGTCAATAAGTTCATATAATGCCATAATTTGCATTATAGAAATTATGCAAAATATAGGGGTTAAAGGTCATGTCTAGAAAATGTCTTGGTAGTTATGACAACTAATAGACATGATTGTTCCAGTGTGAGAAGCTACAAGTGTAGTGGGAACAGGGAGGCAGAAAGGGGGCTTCTGCTGGGGTACAGACCTAAGAGGTGAAAAGGCCAGGTCTCTCTATGAGCTCCAAGTGGGTCTTTCCACTCAGAAATTCCATCTTGCATTTTTGCTGCTATCCCATTTGACTTGGAAAGACCATATCCCTGGCTGAAAAATCCACCAGAGTCTCTAGATGGCTCTGTCACTGGCTATGCCATCTGGGCTGGATAGTTCCACCTGGAGCAGAGGATGAAACTAGTAGCAGCTCACCTTGGAGCAAGCCAGGGAGCCTCCTTGCTGCCAAGCTATGCAGACACTCAGAGGAGCAATGGAGGCTTCTGATGAAGGCACTGTGTGCTGCACTATCCCATACTCCTTCCCCATGCAGGGATGGCCATGGCCAGGTAAAGGGACACCTGTGATGGTACCTGGACTCAGTGTGCTGAATGTTGGCCAGGACATCTGGGGGCATAGGGTGCAGGCCTGGAAAGATCAGACTAAGGGACCCAACACATTGCAGATCCCTTTCAGATGTTTATAAGGCTGATGTTTACTCAGTACCTCACCATGGAGGCAGATCCATCTGGAAGAAGTAAGCTCCTTGTGGTAGTGAAGGAGGAGAGGCCTCATGAAAAAGATCAGGGAGTATTTATTCCTCAGGGGAATGGGAATAAAAGTATCTTACTCTCAAAGTCACTTTATGGATTGATGGAGACCATATGCCCAATCCAAGGTGTTCTATAGTTCTGCTGGTGCAGGTTTGGGGTAGAAGAAGACAAAAGCCCCTCTTCTAGGCAGATTCTAAGATCCTCGTCCTCAGCTCAACCCCATTCTGCATCAATGTGCCCATGACAGAGTGGGGGTTCTGAAAGAGCAGCACACAAACTGCTGGGAGTCTGGGCTTGAGCACCAGCAGAGGACAGGGCAAGCCAAAACACAGGTAAAACAGGAAACAGGGTACAGCTCTGAATCCTCACACAACGCTGCTTGTGGACTGTGTCTATGCTTCCTGTGGCTTCAAATCCAAAGCCTGGTCCTTGGTACTTTGAGCCACAGCTCAATGTGAAATGGAAACTGATGCCTCAGGGAGGGAAGCAGAGACTTCATGCTTCTGTCCACTCTGAGTTCTATCAAACCTTGCCCCACACTGCTAGGGCAGGGGGCTCTATTCTGATGGGTCCAGGCCAGGGGTCACTCTTCAAGAGGTGGCCCTGAAAATGAGGGAAGTTACCCTGTACATGGGTTGGGGTGATTCATGGTTAGAGGCTGGGCCATTTTTACATGCTAACTTCAAGCCCAATAGTAATAAATGACATGAGAAAAAGTGGCACTAAGTGCTATCTACTCTCAGCTCAAGAAGTCAAGGAGGGATTGCCAATGGACAACTAGCATCCCCGCAACCTCCATTATGATCTGTGCCACCTCATTACCAGGCCAGCCTCAAGATCAGATCCTAGAGACTGCCGTATCCCTGCCCCATGTTGCTACTATAGGTTCACTCCCACACCATTTCTGAGAATCATCACAGAGTGAGGGATGGGGATGGTCTGGTGGAGAGCAGATTTTTGGAGTAGGGAGAGGAGCTGGCCAGGTCCCAGCACATAAGGAGGGCTTGTTTGCTCCAGCGGAGAATGCCCTTTGTTATTAGCCAGGAGGGCAGTCAGACACACTGCACTGCTCTGATGAGGTAAGACAATAAAACAGATACTAACCTCAATCTTAATCTGGCACAATTGAGCCTCTGGACCCCATGGCACAAAGCACTATAAGTGATGGGTCCAGAAGCAAGTGGAGGCAGAAATATGATAAGAAAATACCCTGATTTATTCAATTTAATGAAACAAGAGTCTGATATTTGTTAAGTGCTCTAGGGTACAGAAATGAATAGGATACATCTAGCATTTTCAAGTCTGACAGATGAGTTCATGGCCCCATGGTAAAAAGGGGTAGGGTGATCTATATATATGCCCTGGGCCCCCTTAGAGGTCCAGACTCAAGGCAGCACAAATGAAGAGAAAGGAAGGGAAGGGAATGTGAGGTGCGAGAGCTATGTGTAGCAGTGTGGAGGAAACACCAGCCTTGGCCACACCCAGGAGGAGTAGGTGACCCCTAACTTACTGCAGACAAGTCCTCTACCAGGAGATAGCTCCTCCTCCCACTCATATTCAGACTTCACCCTTGTCTCCCTCACAGGCAGAAGTAGGAGACCCTGAATCCTTTATGTTCACTTCTGTGGTTTCATTTAGCCACCTCTTTCTGGCAACTCAGACCCAAGTCCTTGAGCCCTGCCATCTTACCAACACACCTGTCTCTGGGCTGCAGTCTTCCTGGACCCCACCTCTCTACCCCCACCTCTTCTCAACTCTAGACTCTTGAGTCAACTACCCACTCTTGGTCCCTATGACACCTGTAGTATCTATTATCTACAGATCAGACTGGACCAGAATTCACCCTATATTTTCTCTCTTTCTGAATTGCCCCATCTCTGCTACTCAGGTCAAAATCCCTTTGAGTCCTTCCTCATCACTACCATGCTCCCTCACTTTCCAAATCCAATCCAAGGTCAACCTGCCGCCCACCTCCAGAGTATGCACACCTTCACCTGGACCCTTTCCTTAGCTAGGTTTCTCCCTCACTTGGGCCCCTCCCTCTCCTGGACTCATTCACTCTTTCACCTCAGCTGCCACCTTAGTCCAACCATATTCTGCTCCATCTCTATCCAGCAGCAAAAGAATCTTTTGAAGAGGGGATATGATTCCATTGTTTCTCAGCTTAATTTAGCAGTAGCTGCCACTGCATCCAGGACAAACTCACCCTCTTCACTCCTCTGCACAGCCATCTACAGGGCCTGTTCACCCTCTAATTTAATCTCTCCTGCTTTAGCACCTACATCACATATTCTAGTCACTATTTCTTTTGTCACCCCCTTGTTTGTCAAGTCTCTGGGTTTTTGCTCAGCTGTGCAGTCTGTGTGGAACTCTTTATCTTGTATCCCTGTAAGCTGCCTCCTTCCTTCCATTCAGACATCCCCTCAGGGACATCTTTTCTTGCCCAGTCCTCCACTGCCTGAGCAGAACCAGTTCATGTATTTGTCTACAGAATTACAGCCTGTCTCCTCTTCCACCATGACATGTCAGCTGTTTGACTAACCATCTCATTCATCATTAGACCTCTAACACCACAGCAGAACCTCAAAGGTTCTCAGTGTCCCAGATGTGCCCACTGAATGGCTTTCTGTGCCTCAATTTCTTCATCTTTAATCTTTCAGACAGAATTTGGTGTGATTACTATTCATGTCATTAATGTGGCACAGCTGAGGGTCTCAATGGTCCCCACTCACATATGTGCCACATGGAACCCAGGGATAGACCCGTTTACAAAGAGCCAGGTCCCTGATTCGATTTGTCTTTGACCTCCCAGCACCTTTCACTCATATCCTGGGTCCTGTCTCTTTACAGGATAATTGTAGGAAGTAATTCCATTTAAGGGACAATTGCTCCAGCAATATGATGGTGCACTCAAAGCTAATGGATCCAGCATCCTTTCATACTAAGGACATGTTTCAGCAGAGTATAGGGTGTTCTTTGGAAAAAGCCTCATTACACATCAAGTTCTGCCCTCACTGAGCTCTCAGCAGGCAGGATGAGAACCTGAGTGTCAAGAGGAGGTGAAGGCTCAGAGATGCTGTGTGTACTCACTCCTTCTTAAGTATATGGCTGACGGGGGCAGAGAGTCAGCTTGCGGGGAGTGTGGCTCTGGGCAGGTGCTCTGCACACTTACCTCATCTAACCTCCATTTGCCCTTATGATACTGCTGTTGTTAGTTCATGTTACATATGAGAACACTGAGGATAAAAGATAAAGGAACATGCCAAAATCTACAGAGTTAGTAAGTAGGGGATCTGGGAACTCTCCTAAAAATTAATCACGTGCTTCCCCACTCCCACTCCTTTTTCTGACTTAGCTTCACACTTCCTGCTGGGCCCATGGCACTGCCTCTTCATTGTTCTTCCTGCATTTCATCACCCTTCCTATCTACCATAAGCTTAACTCTCTAAATGCAAAAATTATATTGTCATTAATTCCCCCTCATTAAAATTCTTCACTGCAATTCAAGAGATACTGGGACTCCATTATGTTGTCTTCACACCACTCTAACTAGTCCCCACCTGCCTGCCTCAGGCACACCTCTGCCAGCCCTCTCCTGGCAAACTGCCTTGGACTCTGCCACACTACACCCCATGCAGGCAACTATTCAGGCCTGAACACTTGGTTCTTCCTAGTCTTGGTGCCTGCTGCTCTGTCAAGGTAAAAGGCCTTCCTTATGACCTGCCCAGGAAACATCCCTTCACCCTTGGGAAGGATGTCACAAGTATTTCTTCCCCAAGCCTATGTCCACAGAAGTTCCTGTTCCTATGGCTGCTCCTCATCTGCACTGGAGGCTTCTCCAGGGCAAGAGAGAGTTAGGTGCAGGGACTAAGAGCATACCCCACGCCCACATCCTCTAGGCTCAAGGCTACCACTGTGCCTGCCCAGCTGACTCATCCCACAGATATTGATTAAAGACTCACTATATGTCAGAGCCCATAATGGACACCGGGACACAGCAGTAACAAAACATAAATCCTGCCAAACAGGATGAAATATTCACTGAGGACAGGCATCACTGAGGCAGTGGAGACATCAGAGCCAAGGTCCTGGCTGAGGGTGATCTGGAAAGGGCTAGTGGAGTAGAGGGAGCCTGAGGGAGAGCAGGGTGTAGTCTAAGAAGCTGCTGTACAGAGGAGGAGCAGCCTCTTCAGGCGTTCTGACTTTTACCTCAGAAAAACCACTGTGGCTCCTGGCGGATTATAAACCATAAGGCAGGGAAGCACAGAGGAATAGGCATAGGCTGGTAAAAGAATCAAGTAAGGGACAATAGGGGACAGGTGGGGTGGACAGGGAGGTAAGCAGAGGAAGATTCTGGGTTTATTTGGAAGGTAAAGGGCATGGAATCGGATGGAAGATGGGATGTGGGAGATGAGAAGAGTCATCAAGTTTTGTAGCCTAAGAAACTGGAAGGACAGATATGCTGTCAGTGGGGACGGAGGGGTGCTTGTTGGAAAGGGAGATCAGAACAGATAAATTTTGCATACTTACTGGATATAGGGTGGAAATGTCTGTACCTGGACATTGAATCTATGAACCTGCTGTGATATTTTTTCTCTGAGCCCCTATCCCTGGCCTCTTCACAGGATCACCTCAGCACCAGCATTTGGCAATTCCTCACCTCCCCCTCTGCCATCAAGGTCAATCCTAAGGACCTGAGATGGCTGTGATGAGATTTGGGCACCATCCATATATCAGTCACATAGGAGTGCCTAGTACATGTATTGTCCCCAGGGGCTGTTCCTGCCTAAGGGGACATCCCATGGGAGGCAGCACCCAGGCTATGGTGAAATGAGAAACATGTCTGTGCCTTGGACTATACCAGAGGGAAGGCAGCCTGGAAGCCATGACCCCCAGACACCTGCCCGCTGCCACACATCCAAGCCCTCCACTCCCAGGAGAGTTGCTATATGCAGTCCCTGGAATTAGGCCCCAGAGGAGTGAACTCCCTACCTGTCACTATTGAGGAATGACTTCTTCTTTCCACAAACCGGCAAATTAATTCATGCCATCTATTTTCCTGACTCAGATCAAAGGTTGTCAAATTCCTTCACTCACTTAATGATCTGTAATATAACTTTCCATTTCCTGACTAGGCTATTAGATGAAATAAAATTCATAGTAGCCTCCCCAAAGCATCTATGCACCTGTGCACAGTCAGGCAGGAGACCCTAGGAAGTTTGTCAGCCACGACATAACTTCTTGAAGAGATTGTGCAAACCAGACCTCAAACTTGTGGAAATCAGACCTCAGACTATATGGTACTTTTGGTACCGAACAGATTCTGGTTCATATAAAACTGAAAACATATGATATATGTAGTAGACTGTTCTGTGTGGTGTGGTCCCAGCTCCAACTTGGAGATGCACAGGACCCACGCCCACAGAGAAGTTCTCCTGTGGGGAATCAGGCATGTAATGTACTCAGGCTGCTATGAGTCTTGCTTTTTGCTAAAAATCCCTCACCCTGAATTGAGGACATTTACAGCAAAGTAATTTCCTAGAATCCATTCTAAACCTTTCAAGGAGGAGTGTAACTGGTCCAACTACTTTTGCCTTTCCATTTGCCAATATCCCCCTTCTGTGATGTGATTAGCAGCATTGGCTCCTTTGTTTTCTATAAAAGGTAACCACCTAAAGTGAGCCTGTGCATAGTTAATGAGAACCTTCTTGTAATGTGTCCAGTAAGACAATAAGAGCTCATTGGAGCAAGGGCAGAGGTTTTTGCTCCCCTTGAGAGAAAAGCCATGCCATTCCTTTTCCTCCACCAGATTCAGTAATCCATGTGAATGTCTCATTTCGTCCATAATGACATGGACCCCACAAACCAGGGTCCTCATCAACGTATGTGCCACTGCTGCCCATATCATGTCCATGGCAGACATTATTAATCAATTATAGACATTGTTCACTGAGGTCAAACATGACTTCTGCACAAAGCCATCAACAGATAATACAAGTCCCAGCTTGGACTAGAATACCTCCTGACTATCCAGACAAGAGAAATTAATTGATAGCTCTTACCACACTGCCTTTTGTCCCCTTCTGTTTGGTGTGTGTGTGTGTGTGTGTGTGTGTGTGTGTGTCTGTGTGTGGCGAGCGCATGCACATGCATTGTGGTTTCTGAGCATGGATACCAGTAGGTGACTGGAATCCTCAAGCTGAACCTCCTCTAGGCTGTTTAGGTGGGCACAGCCAGGGCCCTTTTCTACAGGCAGGAGAGAGCAGACCCAAGCCCGCCTACATTCCATCCCACAGGGGTGGATCACCCAAGCTCCTGACATAGAAACACCCGCTAGACAAGGCCAGGATTATTAGTAGTCAGCAATAAATAAGGTGATTGTTAGAAGATACACACTGAGGCACCAGCCACCCATCACTGGCTTTGTGACATCAGAGAGTGAACATCAAGGCTGACAGTGCCAGCTGAGAAAAGCACATGGCCACCTCATCCTGCCTTTTGTTGTTCTCCTCCACTCTGCTCTGGCAAGATATCTTCAGTGTTTTAGCCCCAGCTAGGCAAATGCAGCCTTCAGCCATTGGTGGAAAGGGAAAGTTCACTTCCCAGCCCAGAAGGGCGCTGTCTTATAGAGACAGAAGTCCCTGCCCTTGACTTGACTGGTCCATCCTCATGTAAATTGAGGACTACAGATTCTCAGTTTGATTGGTCCAAAAGGCACTGTCCTGACTGGTCAGACTGGAGCTATTCTGATTGGTCAGTGAAGATATTGATGGGAATATAGCTGCACAGGTCCAGTTGGATGGAGAAAGCCTCAGACTTATTGGATGAAATAAGAAACTTTTTCAGGTTTGGCTCAGATGGCAGAAACATAGTATAGGCAGGTAGTTCAGTATAGAGGCAGGTAGTTAGTTCAGTGCAGGATTCTTCATTAAGTGTGGTTTGTGTGAGATGCCCCTGTGTAGAAATGGTTGGTAGACTCTGTTTTTCTTTCATGTCTTTCTTGTTTTGAGCCCAGTTAAGCCACCAGGAGCCCTTCTTAGTAAGCAACTTCTTTCTCAGGGTCCACACCCTAAATTGGTTGCCTGGGAAGCCAGCTGACTTGCCACATGTCCCTTTGTTAGTCAGCCTTTCCAGGACCCTGGTGATTTTCATTGACTATAGTGTGGTCTTCCTGAACATTCAGCCACATTCCCTGAAGCAGTGAGGCCTGCTTCCCTCACCCCTGCCTCAACCTGAGCCTTTTAAGCAAATCAGCAATGTAATTATTGATCTATAAGAGAGAAGAAATTAATACAGCCACCCACATCCTTTGTACATAAGAGTATTTAACAATGAACTCTGCTTAAACTTCATAAAAGCCTCTTCAGCAAATCAGCACGCAGGTATTGATCTGGAGCCTGCCTGTAAGTCCCAGTTGTCTGTCTCGCCCACTGAAGGGCCATCACTTTGTCTGTCCTGACCCTCTTTTTATATTTATGGTCTGGTGCTTTCATGATTCCCCCCATCACCACTCCAATTTTGATAGTTCCACTGTCTCTCAGCAAAGGCTGAGCTGCTTTCCTGCTGACATTCCTTTTCCTGGAGCCTGGTTACCAATTCAGGAGCTCTACAGGCTTGTGCTAGGCTGGCACACTAAGCCTCAGGCATGCCCAGAAGACCTCCCTGAAATGCAGCTGTAACCCTTAATTTGCATCTTCTCTTATACCCTCCCAATAACTCTACAAAACAGGCATTCCCATCTCAACCTTACAGAGGAGAAAACTGAGGTTTAAGGTATAATAACCTTCACTAAGTCACAGAGAAAGTGAGGACCAGACACCGGAATTCAAGCCAATGTTCCCAGCAACTTCCTTCTCAGAATATGAATCATTGCTGACATTGCTCACAGTATAACAAATTGGGCCAACTGTTCATGAACTGTGGGTTCTAGGGCTGGATATGTCCCTAAAGAGTCCTTGTCGAAGCACTCATGGGGACCAGGGAATCCACAGATCTCAGTCAAAGCACCCACTGGAACTGGCTCCCTCAAGATGACTCAAACCCTCGACACCTGTCCATGCTTGACTCAGCCTGTCAATCTATCCATGTGACTATGACATGATATAGAGGCCCCATCATGTTTAACTGGGGAGTGGCAAGGGCCACCTGTGGGCAGGGTCAATCTTGTCTTCCAAGCTTTGAGCTCACCACTAGCTGCTCAGGGGAGCAGAGTGGCCTGTGCCCCATGACCTCCTCATGTCTATTCTTTCAGCTTGGACTTTGTGTTAGGGGTGGGTAGGGTGCCAGCACTTGAGGTAGATGGTACAGTAGCAAAAATCTGGGTGAGGAGTCAGGGTCTCTGGGTCTGGCCTCATTCAGAACTATCTCCCACAGTCCCCCAAATCTCTCTCTTCTGGCCACAGAAGATACTCTTGTGAAATGGGCTCAGACCTTGGTCTCCAAGAGTCTTCCAACTCTGGCACAATGCAAAGCAGCAGAGCAGGGGCTCCAAAAGCTCCAAGCCATAGACCTCAAGTCACTTACTCAGTCAATCAGAAATGCTCACTGCCTGAAGGTGCTGGGAACTTTGATGCCTTGTGACTGACAGTCCATCCATGCACTGTCCATCCAGGCCTCTCCATGAGATACCAGCTCACTCCTTGTCTCTGTGTCTTGACTTTGACCTCTGGGTTTGCTCTTCCTTCTCCCCCGGTCTCCCTCACACTCTCCTCTCTGTCTCCCTTCTGTGCTTGCCTTCTTGTGTATCTTTCTATTTCTTGGTTTCTGTTTGTTTATTTGCTGGTCTTTTTTTCCTCTTTTATTAATCTCTTTTTGGTTTTTCTCTGCTTCTTCTTCTGACATTTTGTTTGCCTTTGTGACACATACCCTTGACTACCCATTTCCAATGTTCCCTGGACCAGATTTTTATATGAACTACCAGGTCTGGGGAAAAGCCTGTGGCACTGAGATACCTGAGACCTGGGTTAGGCAATGGACCAGTCTGTGTGGGTGGGTGCCTCTAATCCAGTGGCTCAGAAAGCTTCTCTTGACAGTCCTATTGAGACTAGGCCACTCTCCTCCTGGAGGGCCAGGGACTTGCTGAGGGGATCCTAATATGCCCTATCACAATCTCTGGGGAGATGCATCAGGTATGGATCCTCAGGTAAACTCACATGGTATCTTTCTTGTTCGTGCAGTCCCCACTGGCCCCATGTAGGAGACTGTTCTGCATGGCATGGGCTCAGATCCCACTCATAGATGCACAGGACCCACACCCACGGATAGGATCTCCTGTGGGGAATCAGGCCTGCAATGTGTCTAGGCCACTTTGAGTCTTGCTCTTGCTAAAAAACTCCCTTACCCTCAATTGAGGATATTTACTGCAAAGTAACTTCCTAAAATCCATGCTAAACCTTCCAAGGATGAGTGTAACCAGTTCAACCACTTTTGCCTCTTCATTTGCAAATATCCCTCTTCTGTGATGTGATTAGCGGCATTGGCTCCTTTGTTTTCTGTAAAAGATAACCATCTAAAGCGAACCTGTGCATAGTAAATGAGGACCATCATGTAATGTGCCGAGAAACTCAATAAAGGGCAATCACAGCAAGGGCCAAGGCTTTTGCTCCCCTAGAGAGAAAAGCCATTCTGTCCCTTTTCCTCCACTGAACTCAGTAGTCCGTGTGAACGTCTCATTTCATCCATAATGACGTGGACACTGTGGGTCGGTGTCTGCATCAGCCCCATATCTAATTGTTACAGAGCAAAACAAAGGGGGGGCCCGGGACGGTGATACTCTTATTGAAAGAGACTCAGGTCCGTCTTGTCCGCTGCCCTAAAGGAAAGATATCTCTCAATGCCAGAGATTCGTGAAAAGGAAAGGAAACATTTATTTAGTGCTATACAAACTTAAGGTAGTGACCTAATGTCTTTACCAAAATCCCAAAGTCCCTTAAAACACCCACAAACATACACAGTCCTTCCTTCCCCCTTGCCCAGTCTGGGGTACCGTATCTCAGGAAATGAAATAGAAGTCCAGTCTCAGGCAGTCTCTGGTTCTTCCCAGTAATCCGTGCTCAGCTGGTAGGTCTCTCTCGGTTCTCGGCACCATCAGCTGTGTCGCTGTCCAGGCAGGATCTCCAATTAATCCGAAGCCATGCAGCACCATCTCATGGCCTACTGGCAAGAGTTCTTTCACCCTTCTTCCAGGCAAAGTCTCTCTTGTTTCCCAGGCTGCGTGACCAAAAGAAGCACCTCAAAGCCACACAGTCCTCTCCTACCAGAGCTGCGGGGGTCTGCACTCTGGCAAAACCGCGTGGTTCTCTTCCAGGGCTGCAGGAGACCCTACTCTGCCAAAAGCCACATGGTTCTCTCTCCACTGAGATGCAGGAGCCCTGTACTCAGCCAAATCCGCGTGGTTCTCTCTCACAGGGCTGCGGGAGCCCCTACTCTGCCAAAAGCCACGTGGTTCTCCCTTCTATGGCTGCCCCGCCTGGGCTTTTAAATCCCCGTGCCAATCTTCCTCTGCAGCCCCACTTCCGACTCCTCCCACACTCAGCCACACCTGCCCTCAATCTGCTATCCTTTCCAGCTTTTCTGGTCGCCATCATGGGTCTGGGCAGGTGTGACCCCATGTCATGGAGCCAATCATCTTCAAGCTCTCACGTAGGCGCTGTAACTCGGGGGACCTGCCCCCCTCCCAATTACATCTTGGTGGGGAAGTTACTTCCATCCCCCTGGCTCAGAGCATGGCCATAGCTACTTAACATATCTATGTAGCCAGTCAAAGGTTATAGATATGTTAAATGACCACACCCCAGAGGTTAGCTGCAGAGCTGTTGCTATGCAAAACAGCTCTCAATGGGCCTGCTCCATTTGTCCCTTTCCCCCACCCACACCTGGGGGCGGGGGTAGGACATCCTAGTATTTTCTGAACACCTTGAGTTCTGGACCCCATTTTAAATGTCCATTTGGGGTCCCCCCTCTTGGCCGCACCCTGTAACATAATCACTGTACCTGGCAAGCCTACAGTATGGCTAGAGGAAGACTCTGCTCCAGATGATTCTAAGAAAACCAGAGAAGCAAGTGGGTGCCACATTTCGCAACATCTTTTCCCCAACCCCTTCCACTCCTGACTTCTGCTGCCAGAGAGAGGCAAGGTCAAATTCCAGGGGTGGCCGGAGCCCCACCTCTCTATAGACCATCCAAGAGCCAATCGAATGAGGTGCTGTCCTCAAACTTACATGACAAATTCCCAAAGGCATGTTCCTTGGTGAGAATATTTGTGGGTCATTTGCATGTGGATACTGCACCCTGCTGAAAAGGGGGATCGTCACAGGGTCAAGGACTAGGATCTAAAGTCTTAGTGACCTGAACCTATGAGAACAAAAGATGAGCCAAGCAGGAGCAGCCTGATGCCAGGTTCTAGTCATGGTCTTTAGCTGGGGAAGAGGGTGCCATGCTGCAGAATTCCCTGCTAGCACAGAGTCTGTGTCCCCATGCTTCATCAGCCTCTGCTAGGTGCTTCCTTACATGCAGGCTACACTGGGAGGGCATCAGGTCTGTACACAGGGTAAGGAATGAGCAGGTGCATAGATTTATTGAGAAGGAAGTTGAGATGGGGCAGCCCAGAGGTCAATGGTCTTAGAGGTGCAGTGTGGGAATCACTTTGAGGAGCTTCATTGCAGCTTGGTCACTTCAGGCTCTCTCCTAAAGGTTGTCAGTGTTGTAAGACAAGGAGAATTCTAAGAGACATTCTGGAAAATGAATGGTTCCACTTTCCCAGAGCTGACAGCATTAGGTACTAGGCATTGCTCAAAGCATACTGGAGCTTACTGAAGTCCCTCTGGGATTCCATCCCAGGACCACCCTGGGGCCATACCTTTGTTCTGCAAACAGTCTCATCTAGGTCAGAGGCCTGCCTCCCATAGCCCTAGACCACCAGATTCAGGTCACTCAGAGAGAGCCAGTCAACACAATTGTCAGAAGAGCATTCTCCTATCCTGACCCTTCTGCTTCCTGATACTCAGAGATCAAAGAGCATATCCTGGATGACAGTTCCTGTCATTGGTCTTAATGGAAGCTCTATGAGTGCAGGAGTTGGGAGGAGTGGTAGCTGGGAGGGAGCTTGAAGCCTCACATCTAGGCCTCCAAGAGGTAGGGCTCAATCCCACCCCAGATCTAACTCAGAATTTAGGAGTGCTGGTGCCATGGGACTGGGTGCATCTGCCTCTCCCTGGACCCATCCAAAACATAGGCTATAGGTAGGCCCACTCTGGTTCCCCAAGGTCTCAGAGCCCTACTATGTGGAGGACATGTGGAATGACAAGATTAGGGGAGTGACATCTGAGCTCCAGATACATCCTGTTACTCCTTTCCAAAACCTCAAATAGGTAGCCATGAAAGTATAAGGAGCATGCCCATGGTCAAGAGCCCAAACTTGGTCCTGACTTCTTTTTCCCGGTGAGCTGAGGTTTATAGTCCCACCTTTCTTAACTCATTTCTGCATAGGTGCAACAAGGATGAGGCAAGTGATTAGATTCAGGAGGATTAGCTGAGACCCTGAGTTCAGCAAATGTTGGCCTCATGGCTGTTTTTGCTCTTGTTCTTCTGTGAGCCCCATGTTTAGGTGAGTTCACATCACAGAAGAAGGTCAAAGCCCTGCCCTGGAGATGCTCTGGGCTTTCTGGGGAGCCACATGATGCCTGTGTCCCTGGCAGTGTTTGATTTGGGTTGTCTTGTAGACAGAGAACTCAGGGACAGCTTCCAGGAAGGCTGTGAGTGTCTGTCAGGCAGACATGGGAGAAGTAGGGATCCCTATTTTTGTTTTTCTTTTTCTAAAATCTTATTTATTTATTTCCAGAGAGACAAGAAAGGAGAAAGAGAGGGAGAGACACACCAACATGTGATTGCCTCTGATATGCTCCCTTCTGGGGACCTGACCCACAACCCAAGCATGTGCCCCAACTGGGAATCGAACTGGCAACCCTTTGGTTCACAGGTCAGCACTCAGTCCACTAAGTCACACCAGCCAGGGCAGAATCCCTATTTTTGTTGTTCTCAAAAAGCCTCAGACCCAGAAGCCCATAAGATTAAGGACAGGAGGGAGGCTGGGTGGTGAAGAGTCTCTGGCAAAGCCTGGAAGGGCACTATATAAAAAGAGGTGTCCTTCCATAGTCTTGGAGGTGAGGGATGGCCACTCAGGACTGTGCTTCGTGGGACAATGACACACACCCCTCTAGGAGATACCTTATAAGACAGCATCTGGCTCATTACCCTGATGGATGCCCAGGGCTGCAAGGTTCAGACTTGTTACATGATAGTTGACAGGCTATTTGAGACATCATGATGGCCAAGTCCACTTAACCCCTGTCAAGCCCATGAGTAGGGCAGAAGGAGGCCGTAGTGTGCACACTACTGCCCAGGACCATCCAGGCCCACAGAGTGACAGGACCTCTTTACGAAGGTGGTGATCCTAATGGGGAAGCCCACAGTCGCCAGAGCAATAGGTAGGGCTGCCAGTTCCACCTCACCCTTTGGTCCACTGGAGAGCCAGTGACAGATCGCTGGCCCTCTCTGGATTCAGGTCCTTTTTTCTCTTTTTTATGCACAAAAACTTATTGTAAGGGCTAATCCAGGAAATAGAAACCATGATAGGTAGTTAAGATAGTGAAAATGTAATTCAAGGAATTAGTTACCCAGGGAATAGAAATGGTAGTGCTGAGAAGTAAGTAACTCAGAGATCAATGCCAACAGGAATCTATTCCCCTCACCCCAGCCAGGGCACAGCCCCAAGACATAGAGCTACCTGCAGAATTGGAGGCCCCAATGTGAAAATGGTGGCCAGACCAATCTGTATACATGAGGATTCAGGGTGTGGAGAGTTGTCTTCAAGGTGCAAACTGGAGAAAGAAAAAAAAAAAAACCCACCAGTAGGATTTACATGGGAGGGGCACAGATCAGATGCTTAGAAAGGTGGGAATGAAAAATGACTTGAGGAAAAGCCCACAGCAAATATACAAACCTTCCATCTCAACCTTAATGAATTTTTGCAAATACGTAATTACAGAAATCTGCTCCTTCTGATTTGTTCATGGTTCTGAACAAGAAGTATAGTCTACCACACAAAGCAGGCTAGCCCAGGAGGCCACTCAGGATATTAGTACTTAGGCTGCCTTTTGTGGCCTCAGAGGAGTAGGGGAGCCAAAGAGTAGATTATGCAACAAGCTGGACATAGTCCTAGTGCACATGCATGTGGGGTCGATCTGAGAGGATGGGGCAGGGCCTCAGGAAGGAATGGGACTGTCCTCAGGTGGGTGGACCTGGGGGCCAGGTGAACCTAGGAAAGGACATGGCCATTAACTTCAGGGATGAGTTTGGAGCATGGGCAGGGCCTTCAGGCTTCTAAGCCTCCTCCTTGCCAGGTTTTTCTCCTCCCTGGCCTGGCTTTGCACACCACATGCAAGGAAAAAATCTTTTGATGGCAGTTTCTGGCAAGGAATCCTAGTTCTTGATAGTCCTGATAGCTATTGTCTTTTCCTAAGCTCAGACCCTGCAAATCTCTGAGTGCAGTGTTGCTGCTTGGCAGCTGCAGGGATTCCTGGTAGGGACTGGGAGAGTGGAACAGGCAGGGCAGAAGAGTGGCAGTGAGTTATCAGGGAAGGGAAAGAGTGCCTTGTCACTAGGAATGAGCAAGTCCTCACTTATAGGGAACACTGGGGAGGGGCTGAGCCTGACATACTGCTATTTTATGCTCTGAGTTGCCTTGCACTCCTGGAGGTGGGCTTCAAGGTTCTGACATCAAATGGAAGAGTGGCAGCAGGAAAGGCAGTATGGATGGCCTCCAATTCTCTATGTCAATGGGAGAAGGGTCCACAGTGCTTTTCTGGGGCCAGAGCACCCAGGGATTCAGAAGAGGGAGGCTCACAGATATTAGTATACCCTCTGGGTGGGTAGCACTGCCCCTAGCCATCACTTGACTCTCCTAACTGGGTTACTAGTAGGATCCAGTCATTATACCCACTGAGATACCCGCTAACAGTGCCCACAATAGAATTTGGTCTAGTGGACAGTGCAGGACAGCACCAGCCATGGCCAACATTCGACTGGCTCCAGTCCTGTGAAGCTGGACAGCTACTGTGCCTGCCCAAGGGTGTTCAAAGCCCCAAGAGACACACAAGCACATGGGTGTTGTGTCTGACCAGGGAGCAGAGCCCAGGCTGGCAGCAGAATGCTGCCAGCTCGTAACTCAAGGATCCCTAGCCTCGCCCAGCCCAGCTGGCTGTGCAACCTTGAGTGGGCCCCTCCTTGGCTATCATATCCTTGCCAGTATGTGAAGGTCATGGCATGCCTTGGTCCTGTGGACACTCTGCCAGCTAAGGGGAGCCCAGGGCCTTTGTCCCTGGTTCCCTTCAGCAAGACTGGATCTGTAGTCAGGGCCAAAGAGCCTCACCAAGTGAGGAGGTTCGTGTGTGTCTTCCCTTAGCACTTTGCTTCCTTTAGCCAGATCCCTTTGTGATTCACTTAATAAAATACAATGACAATTTTACTGACAATGTACCTATCTGGAGACTAGTAGAGTGATGACCAGCTGCACCCTCTTCCATGTTGCTGGCCCAGGGCTTGGCATCCTGTTTTCACAGACCCCTAGGGACCCCTCCAAGGACAGGGTATTAATAGAAGCCTGTGTGGTCATCCCAATAAGCTTCCTGTCATTTTCTGGGAGTGGGGGTGGGGCAAGGCAGTCTCTGAGACTCCTGATTCCAGAAAGTCTGGGCTCTGCTGGAGACTCAAGCTAAGAGGTGGGTGGGCTGTACCATGGCACTAAGGACAACACGAAGCTGAATGGTGTAGGAGCCAAAGGGTCTATGAAAGGCAGTGAGGCAGCTGGTACTCGGGATTTTGCTGTGCAGTGAAAATTGGGTGTCAGTTAGCTCCTTGGAGGAGAAGCAAGCCCACATCTCAGCCACAATGCTGGTCCTAGAGCTGCAGATGTGCTTTCTATGTTCCCAACTTGCACCAATGTCTGCTCGAGGCCACAGGGTAAGCCCCATATAATGCAGGGGCTAATGTCACTTCCTTAGAAATACCACTCAGACATAACAGCTTGAGAGCTTAACCCCCAAACTGTCAGCTTAACAGGACATGAACACTCCAGTGTGGACCCCTTGAATGTTGTGGGGACTCTTAATCACCTCTAGGCAAGTGCAGATCTAGCAGGGCTTGATATGGGTGGGTAAACACAAGTCCACAAGGAAGAAGGGACCCTCATTTGATGGCCACACTTTTTGTCAGGTCTAAGCCCAACATCCCCCACAGCTAACCAGCCCAGACCTGGCTCCTTAGCCTAGCAATGTGTACCTAGAGACATCTGTGCCCTCTACCCATCCTGGGGGCTGCTATGGAGTGATGACCATAAAGCAGTCCTGAGGGACAAGGAGGTGGTCAGGGTCCCCCAGAATTGCCTGTATCACCACCAGCAAACAAGCCACCACTTTTTCATTTTACCCAAACAGGTTCAAGAAAAAGGCAGTTTCAACTGTGGAAAATGTGGTTAGTCAGGAAGCTTAATAGAGCCTGTGTTGCTCTGCAAGCCACAGAGACCCACCATCAATAGTTCTGGACAAGATTAAGCCTGCAGGCCAATACATTTGTGAGAGCTCTCCTCTCACGCCAGGTGAGATGGCCTGGAATGTTGGCCACTCACAAAGACAGTCTGTAATGCATGTCATCTGAGCTCACTCAAGGCAAAGATGAAGTTCAGTGGCTAAAACAATGACTGATTGAAGCAACTAAGTCAGAGGCTGGAGAAGTGATACAAAAAGACTACAGTCCTAGGTAGGGGTAGATGAAGCAAGGCAGATCAGAGCAGGTCATGGCAGGCCAGAGCTGGCACTCCTGGGGGCCAGGGGCTCTGACCAAATTCCACATTCACCTGGCTCTGGGCTGTCAGCTGGACATGGCTCTGCTCTATGTCCCAGAGTACATGGCTAAGGTAGCCTCAGAGACAGCCATGTCCATGAACTCCTCCTGGCACATAACTTTGATCCAGCCAGGCTTTCCCAAGGGGTAATCAACTTGCCCAGTTAAGCAAATGGGACCCTCTGGGCAATAAGTTTAGAGGCAGGGTTGCCTGCAAGCCAGAATCATAATGCTTCATCAGCAGGTTGCCTCATGCAGTATGTAACAGCATATTAACCTGTACTCCTAGGGTGGATCCCACATGGCAGAATCTGCTGTACTTAGAAGATGTACAGGTATGGGCTTGAGTAGTTCCACTGTATGCAAGTCTGAGGACAAGAGTCTGAGTCCCCCAGTAAATCCCTAGAAGGACAAGGACCTTCTAGCCCTTAGGATTTACTGGGGGCCCTTGTCCTTTTAGCTGTACCTCCACTGAATGACTCTATCTGTGGATTAGGTGGGCGGCAAAGCCAGCACTAACACCAAAGTTAGACCTGCCTCCCTATGGAGTCCCGCTCCCAGCGATGCTAGATGAGTCTCTAGATCTTTCTCAACACAGCACTCCAGGCAGGCAAAACGAAGCTACCTGAGTGTATGGACAAGGTCAAAACTACTGGCCACTCCTGACACCATGGTCCCTTCCAGTTCTGACCCATCCCCATAATTCTGGGAGGTTTCTGTTAGGTACTGCTCATGACATCTGCTCCCTGCTTCCCCCTCCTGACACTCACAGTTTCTACACTGACACCTCAGCACCTTGAGAAACCAGGCCCAGAAAATTATAAACTTAAGAGAAGGCACAGGGCAGGCAATATGATCCTGTTTTATATGCCAGGAGACTGAGGTCTAGAAAGAGCCCAGTGCTGTGCCACTTTACTAGACATCCATGTGACCTGGCTTCAAATTTCCCACAGAGGTTCCCAGCACCCACTTTCCCTGGCCTGTAAGAGGTTGCTCTTCAGGCTTGGGAACCCCTGCTCTATGCCTCATAGACCAGCTTGTGCCAGAGTGTGAGATGTAAAACCATGCACCACTGTGGGGACTACCAGACTAAAAGTTAGGAGAACGAGCAAGTGTTCCCGCTCTGCTGATGCAACTAGAGGAAGGTGGGAGCCCTTTTGTCACTTTGGGTCTCAGTTACCACATCAACAAATGGCATTAACCAGTATTGTGGGGTTACAGCTGCTGTGAGAATATACTAGAAGTGAACGCTGGAAGTTCCCAGGGTCTGGCAATGAATAGAGTCAGACACCTAGAGACTTTTGGGGCCTCAGAGGCTCACATCTCCCCCTCTTTAAAGCCACTATGTGAACCACAGAGAAGACAAATAATTAAAGGAAGATCCTTTTGCATCAGCTCAGGTGGCAGAAGGAGGCAGAACCAACTCCAACCCAGGCACTGTTTGACAGTCATGGGTAGGTTTTCCTGTTGTAGGCCCCTGCTAACTTTTCTACAAAAAGTACACAAGAAGGCTCCATTTCAGTAGTGTGTCCTGGAGACCCTGAAAATCCTCTCATGCATATCACCTCTCCTACCCCCACCCCCACACACATACACAACTTAGAAAAACTGAGCAATATATAACAACTAACATTTAAATGCATGGCTGAGCTTTTGAGAAAGTAAGGGGCATTTCCAAAGACAAATAAAGAATAATAAATCACAAAGTATAAGCCCATCTTCTGACCTGTTGCTCTGCTGACTAGGAGGGTGGCCACTTAGCCCAGAAATGGGGCTGGGATGTGCTCACAGAAAGCCTGACTACTCCCTGTGCTTAGCATCTGACTAGCTGAATCCTCCTTAGGGGCTGCCATGAAACAAAACAATAGCCAGCCAGGTAAAATTTGACAAAAGTCTTTAGAAACTATTAAAACAAATATCCAATAGTTGCAAACTTTATTATAATCAAATAAGCAAATGTTCCTTAAATTAAGAAAGTTGGAAAATTGATCATCTGGCATTTCTGTCTTTGGAAAATTGATTTTTTAAAAAATTGACTTGAAAAAATAATTTCCAGTAAATTGGTCTTTTGATAGCATTTGGTCCTGCTTCCAGTTTTAAAGATCCTCATAGGAGAGAAGTCAATACTACCTAAAGTGATCTACAGAGGCAACATGAACGCTATCAAAATTCCAACTACCTTTTTTAAATTATATTTTATTGATTATGCTATTAAGAGTTGTCCCAATTATTTTCTCTCCTTTATTCCCCCTCCTCCTTGCATCCCCCTTCCTCCAGCATTCCATCCACTTAGTTCATGACCATGGGTTGTACATATAAGTTCTTTGACTTTTCCATTTCCTATACTATTCTTAATCTCCCCTTATTTTGTGCCTATATATTAGGCTTCTTATTCCCTGTACCTTCTCCCCAATTCTCCCCCTCTCAGCAATAATCCTCCATGTGATCTCCATTTCTGTGATTCTGTTCCTGTTCTAGTTGTTTGTTTAGTTTTTGGTTTTTTTTTTAGGTTCAGTTGTTGATAGCTATGAGTTTGTTGTCATTTTACTGTTCGTAGTTTTGATCTTCTATTTCTTAGATAAGTCCCTTTAATATTTTATGTAATAAGGGCTTGGTGATGATGAACTCCTTTAACGTGACCTTATCTGGCCTTCCATTTTAAATGATAGCTTTGTGGGATAGAGTAATCTTGGATGTAGGTCTTTGACTTTCATGACTTTGAATACTTGTTTCCAGCCCCTTCTTACCTCTAAGGTTTCTTTTGAGAAATCAGCTGATAGCCTTATGGGCACTCCTTTGTAGGTAACTCTCTCCTCTTCTCTTGCTGCTTTTAAGATTCTTCCCTTCTCTTTAATCTTGGGTAATGTAATTATGATGTGTCTTGGTGTGTTCCTCCTGGAGTCCAATTTCTTTGGGACTCTCTGGGCTTTCTGGACTTCCTGGAAGTCTATTTCCTTTGCCAGATTGGGAAAGTTTTCCTTCATTATTTGTTCAAATAAGTTTTCGATTTCTTACTGCTGTTCTTCTCCTGGCACCCCCATGATCCAGATGTTGGAATGCTTTAAGTTGTTCTGGAGGCTTCTCAGCCTCTCCTCATTTTTTTTGCATGTTTATTTCTTTATTCTATTCCAGTTAGATGCTTGTTTCTTCCTTTTGTCCCCAATCATTAATTTGAGCCCCAGTTTCCTTTGCTTCACTGTTGGTTCCCTGTATATTGTGCTTTATTTCATTTGTGTAGCCTTCATTTCTTCCTTCATTTTGTGACCAAGCTCAATCAATTCTGTGAGCTTTCTGATTACCAGTATTTTGAATTTAGCATCAGGTAGGTTGTTGCTCCTTGCTGCTTAATTCTTTTTCTGGAGTTTTGATATGTTCTTTCACTTGGGCCATATTTCTTTGTCTCAGTGTACCTGCCATGTTGTAAGAGGCAGAGCCTTAGGTATTTGCCAGGGTGGGACAACACTCTTTGTTGTGTTGTGGCACTGTCTCTGGAGGGAGGGGGGGTCAGAAAAGGAACAATGACACTTGCTCTGCTTTTCTCCCACTTTCTGTTACTTCCCACAAGCAGATTGTGCCCTTTCAGTTGCTGATTTGAAAGTGGGTGGGATTTTAGGACCCTGTGGCCTCTCTAACAAATTGTCTTGTGAGGCTGGTAGTTTCTCCCACTGCCAAAGCCCCCACAGATTTTTTCTTTTATTTTTAACAGGCTTATTTCACTTTTTTTCCTTGTACAAAAATTATGTGGTGGCCACAAATGGAGCCTGGGTACACTGCACAGAAATTCTGGTGTGAGTCTTTACAAGAGAGTCAGTGAATTCCTGACTGGGAGACTTGGTGAACACAGTTTCTTTCCAGAGGTTGGGTTTTTTTTAAACAGCCACAGGTTTTGAATCTTTAGTTTCCTTTGCTGAAACCCTGGGTTTCAAAGTCTGTCTTGCTGTCCTTTTGTCCTTGCCCCCCTGCCCACCCAGCTGGCTTATCTGCCTGCCAATGTGGGATCACCTGGTGCTGTCTGCTCCCTTGCCTTGCCTTGTGTCCTCTGCATCCCAACTGCCTCTCTCCAAGACCACCTAGCAGTCTGGATTACTGTTTCTTTAACTCCTTGGTGTTGGACTGCCATGCAAATGATTTTCTGGCAGTTCTGGCTTTTATTTGTTTTTAAGTTGGTTATTATCCTTCTTTTGGTTGTGCAAGGAAATGAAGCATTTTTGCCAGAAGATTCACAACTAGCTTTTTTGAAGAAATGAAAAGGTGTATCCTCACCTTTTTTGAAGAAATGAAAAGGTGTATCCTCAAATTCACATGAAAGTGCAAGGGAAACCAAGTAGTCAAAACAATCTTGAAAAAGAAAAACAAGGGCAGAGGAATCATACTTGATTCCAAAAGTCACTGAAAAATTTGTATAATCAAAACAATGTGGGACAGTGTGGGACTGCCATTAGGATAGATACACATACCAATGGAATAAAATTGACAGTTCATTCTATGTTCAACAGGCTTTTGTCAGAGTTTCCAAGTCCATTCAATGAGGAAAAAATAATTTTCATAAATGGTCTCTTTCATAAATGGTGCTGGGACAACAGGATTTCCACTGCAAATAAATGGAATTGGGCCTTCACCACACATTATATGCAAAAATAATGAACTCAAAATGAGTCAAAAACATAAATATGAGCTAAAACCATTAAACTTTAAAAGAAAACATAAAAGGTAAATGTTCATGACTTTTGATATGGCAATAGATGTTTGGTTATGACACCAACTACATAGACAACAATGAAAACATATATTTGACCTAATCAGATTTAAAGCTTTTGAGCATCAAAGAACATCATCAAGAAAGTGAAAAAACAGGACTTCCATCCAAGATGGAGGTGTAGGTAGACAGTATGCCTCCTCACACAACCAAAATAAGGACAACAATTTAGAAACAAAATAACAACCAGAACTGAGAAAATTGAACTGTATAGAAGTCAGACAACCAAGGACTTAAAGAAGAGACATTCATCCAGACCACTACAAGAGGCGGAGATGGGTGGAGAGGACACTGGTTAAGGCAGCAGCTATTGGAGTGGGCTAGGTAGTGGCTGGCAGAGTGGGCCATCCCACATTTGTGCATGGATAAATCAGGAGGAACAACTGGAGAATGAGACAGACCATGCAACTCTGGGTTCCAGTATGGGAAAATAAAGCCTCAAAACCTCTGACTGAAAAAAACTGTGGTGGTTGAGGTGGCAGAAAAATCTCCCATCCTCACAGGAGAGTTCAATAGAGAGATCCACAGGGTCCTAGAATGTACAGAAAACAACCCATTGGGGAATCAATACCAAAAGGGCCCAATTTGATTTTGAATAGCAGAGGAAGTGACTGAAAGCCAGCTGAGAGCTGAGCAAGTGGCATTGTACCCTCTCAGACCCCTACCCCAGAGACAGAACCACAACTCAGTAATGTGGCTTGTCCCACTCTGGCAAGTGCCTAAGGTTCCACCCCTTACAAAGTAACAGATGTGCTAAATAAGACAAAAAAAAAATACGACCCAAATAAAAGATCAAAGCTCCAGAAAAAGTACAACTAATTGAAGAAAAGAAAGCCAAACTATCAGATGAACAGTGCAAAACACTGGTAATCAGGATGCTTACTTACACAAATGGTTGAGTATGGTCCCAAAATAAAGGAAAAGTGAAGGCTATGAAAAGTGAAATAAAGGAAAATGTATAGGAAACCAACAGTGTCGGGAAGGAAACCGGAACTCAAACCAATGGTTTGGACCAGAAGGAAGAAATAAACATTCAACCAGAAGAGAATGAACAAACAAGAATGAAAAAACATGAGGAGAGGTATTTGACCTCCAGGTCAAATTTAAACATTTCAACATCTGAATCATAGGTGTACCAGAAGGAGAACAGGAAGAATAAGAAATTGAAAACTTCTGCAAATAAAATGGAGAATTTCCCTAATCTAGCAAAGGAAATAGACTTCTAGGAAATCCAGAAATCTCAGAGTCCCAAAGAAGTTGGACTCAAGGAAGCACACACCAAGGCATATCATAATTACATTACTCAAGGTTAAAAGAAAGAGATAATCTTAAAAGCAGCCAAAGAAAAGAGATAGTTACCTACAAAGGAGTTCCCATTAGACTTCCAACAGATTTCTCAGAAAAAACCTTGCAGGCAAAGGTGTCTACAAAGAAGTATTCAAAGTCATGAAATGCAAGGACCTACCTACAAAATTACTCTATCCAGCAAAACTATCATTTAGAATGGAAGGGCAGATAAAGTGCTTCCCAGATAAGGTCAAGTTAAAGGAGCTCATCATTACCAAGCCCTTCTTATATGAAATGTTAAAAGGACTTATCTAAGAAAAAGAAGATCAAAAATAGTCACAGTAAAATGACAACAAACTAAAAACTATCAACAACCAACCCCCCCCAAAAAAAATCCACACAAAACACAATGAACTAAACAAATAACTAGAACAAGAACAGATTCACAAAAATGGAGATCACATGGAGGGTTACCAGAAGGGTGAGGGAGGGGGGAGAATGGGGAAAAGTTATAGGGAATAAGAAGCATAATGGTAGGTACAAAATAGACAGGGAGAGGTTAAGAATAGTGTGCGAAATGGAGAAGACAAAGAACTTATATGTATGACCCATGGACATGAACCAAGGGTGGGGAAATGATGGTGGGAGGTGGGGTATAGGGTAGAAAAGAATAAAGGGGAGAAAAAATGGAACAACTTAATAGCATAATCAATAAAATATATTAAAATTAGAAAAAGAAGCAGAAGCAAACAAGAAGAATCTTCAAAAAAAAAAAAAAAAAAGGAAGGCAAAGAAAAATCCACCAATCAAAATGAAAAGGGGAATCCCCAGAAAGACTGATAAATAAAATAGAGGAAAATAAACTACTAGATATTAAGTTCAAAACAATAGTTATAAAGAAGCTCAATGAACTCAGTGAGAATTACAAGAAACTATAGGGGAGCTATAAGGAAACTGACTGCAAACTACATCAGCATGATAAAGGACATAGACTATCAACAAGAGCCAGGAGGAAATGAAGAATATAACTTCTGAATTGAAAAACAAGGTAGAAAGAATCAAAAGTAGAATAGATGAAGCACATGATTGAATCAGTGAGCTGGAGGACAAGATAGAAAAAAAATTCCCAAAATGAGCAAGAAAAGAATAAAAGACTCAAAAAGAATGAAGAGGGTTATGGGAATAGCAGGTCAACATGAAACACAATAGTATCAGTACAATAGGGATAACAGATGGAGAAGAAGAGGAGCAAGGGATAGAAAAGCTATTTGAAAAAGTAATGACAGAAAACTTTCTTAATTTGATGAAGGAAAAGTCACACAACTCCAGGAAGCACAGAGGTTCCTAAATGAGATAAACCCTAAGTGGCCTACTCCAAGACATATAATTAAAGTGGCAAAATTCAAAGACAAAGTAAGAATCATAAAGGTAGCAGAGGAGAAACAGGAAGTAACATACAAGGGAGCTCCAAAAAGGCTAGCAGCTGAGTTCTGAACAGAAATGCTACAAGCCAGAAAGGAAGGGCAAGAAATTCCAAGTAATGAAAAGCAAAGATGTGGAAGCAAGACTACACTACCCAGCAACGTCACTTTTTAAAATGGAAGTCAAGATAAGGAGTTTCCCAGATGAAAGAAAGCTAAAAGAATACAACCACAACAAACCAAAACTGCAAGATATGCTAAAAGAACTGATTTAAGAAGATGAAGAAAAAGAGTGAGAGAGAAAGGAATACAAGGTCAAAGAGCAAAACAATGGCAATGATTAAGTACCTATCAATAATCCTGTAAATGGATTAGATGCCCCAATCAAAAGATGTAGGATCACTGAATGGATAAGAAAACATGACTTGCACATATGCTGCCTTGAAAGAGACCCAACTCAGAACAAACGACCTACACAAACTGAAGTGAAGGGTTTGAAAAAATATTCCAAGCCAACTGACAGGAAAAAAAGCCAGGAAAAAAACAATGCTTATGTCAGATAAAATAGACTTCAAAAAAAAGACCATATAAAGAGACACAAAAGGACACTTCATAATAGTGAAAAGAAGAATTCATCAAGAAGACAAAAACATTATAAATATAATGCAATCTACATAGGAACACCTAAATATATAAAGAAAATCTCAGAGAATTTAAAGAAACATATAAACAGCAGCACTTTTATAGTAGGGGATGTTACAATATTTGCAAATCAACAAATGTAATACATAGTGTAAAAAAAAGGAAAGACAAAAATCACATGACATATCAATAGATGTGGAAAAAGCATTTGATAAGGTACAGCACCTATTTACGATAAAAACACTCAGGAAAGTGGGAGTTGAGGAAGCATACCTCAACATAATAAAGGACATACACTAGAACCCAAAACCAGCATCGCACTCAACAGGCAAAAACTAAAAAGCTTTTCCATTAAGATCAGGAACAAGATAAGTGTGCCCACTTTAACCAATTCTATTCAACACAGTATTGGAAATTCTAGCCATAGCGATCAGACAAGAACCCACCCCCCTCCAAAAAAAAAGGCACCCAGATTGGAAAAGAGGAAACAAAACTATCAGTGTTTGCCAATGACATGATAGTGTACATAGAAAAGCCCATAGACTGCACCCAAAACTACTCAACCTAATAAGTGAGTTTGGTAAAACAGTGAGATATAAAGTCAATATTCAGAAATCAAAGGCATTTTTATACACCAACAATGAAATATCAAAGATAGGGATCAGGAAAAAAAATCCCATTTGTGATCCAGAGACCCACTCCCAAGTCCAAATGACTGGCATTTGCCTCTCTTCCATCCTGGGTAAAGACTGGAGACTTATTCTCTGGATTCTATGACAGGTCTCTGGCCTGGGAGGCTTGAAGATACTGACCATTGCAGTTATTACTGCTGCATAATTACTCACACTCCCACCCCTGACCACACTGGCAATAAGAAAAAAAAATAGTGGGGAGAGGAGGGAAGATAGTGGCTTGAGAGGAGGAGTCTTGATTCCCCTCTCCAGTGCTTGGGGGAGAATTTGGCCAATCTGAGGAGAAACAGACTAGGAGACCACGGATATCGCAACATTTATGAAAATAGGGCATCAGAAGTTATCCAGATATTGAATGAACTGACAGTAGGAGGCCAAAAGGGACCCATGCTGGGCACGGAGGGTGCCCGGGAGAGCAGAGCCGGCCCTGTCCCCAGTCAGGGGTTGGAACCAGCAGAAACGCAGGAGCTGTGCGCACCCACGGGGAACAGTGAGTACCCAGTCTGCCGGACCAGGAGAGGCCTTGTCGTGGGGGTGGAGTCCTTCCTGTGGGCACCCGCGCCCCCAAACAGGGGTGTGTGTGGTTTTAGGGTGGACTGAGACCCCATGGCCAAGCCGGGAACAGGGAAGGTCTACCGGAGCTGAGACGATCTGTTGCGGGCATGCACCCTGCGGGTTTACTCGCTCAAACGGAGAACCCAGAGGGGACAGAGCTTTTCCCAGGTCCTGGGGTCCGCAGTGGATACAAAGGGAAGGGCGCGACCCTTCCCAAGCCCCGGAGGGTGCATCTCGAGACCAGAGGAGAGACCGGAGGAGAGACGGCGCTGCCCGAGAACGGGGAGCCCACGAGGGGAAGTACGGGACCCCGCGCAGTCCCGGCCCAGGTACCGTGACCCGGAAGAGAGGCGGGGGCTCAGCTGAGCTTGGAGCCTGTGGTGGTGCAGCAGGGGGAGGGGCGCAACGCCTGGCCACCTCCACTGTCTGCGTCCTGAAACCAGACAGAGGCAGCAATCGTTTCTGGGAAAAGCCGGTGGCCAGCCCTGAGTCTGACTGAGTTCTGTCTTAGAAAGGGGAAAGGCAGTCTCACCGCTCCTCCTCAGCCTGCTTGCGCTGGCAGGAACAGAAATGCCGATTTGGCCAGTCAGAAACCAACAAGAGTTTTTTTTGTGTGTGTGTTTCTTTTTTGTTTGTTTGTGTTTTAAATTTGCTTTGGTTGTGGGTGTTTCTTTATTTTTTCTTTCTCTCTCTCTCTCTCTGTGTTTTCTTCTTCTTTCTTTCTTTCTATTTTTTTCTTTTTTTCCCCTTATCCTACTAACGTTTCTTTGATTGTATCTTGATTTGGTTTATTAAGCACCATTTTATTAAAAAAAAAACTCTCTATATTTTTATATCTCTCAATTCCTTATAATTCTTTTCCATCCATCTTAGTGTTATTACTTCTGCTCCAAATCTATCTCTCCTGTAATATATCTGCTGGTTGTTTTATTTTGGTTGTTGTTGTTTGTTTTTGTTTTTGCATGCAAATTTATATTATCTTTTTCTCTTTTCTGACATTTTTTATTTCAATAGCATTTTCATTTCTTTCTACATAATCTTCTTTGCTTAGCTGGTTATACTGTCAATTGATAGGTTCCCCCTATTATCACATTCACAATGTGTTCATAATTTACTGTCCCTCACTTGGTCCCATTGGTACACCACTCAAGATTCTATGCTCCTTATTCTTGTTGTCTAGATCTCATAGAATCTGCCCTAAGATTGTTGCTTCAATATCACTATAAATAAGACTTATTTCATACACTTGTAAATACAACTCAACACCCCTCACAGATCTTGGCTCACTTCGTAATTTCCAAAACTCTACTAACGTAGGGGTTACCTCTATTCTTTTACACACTACCCCTATTTACTATTCTTTATTCCTACCCTACCTCAGAATCGGACCTCTTGCTGTCACATAGCTTTGTAGATCCAACTAACAACACTTTCCTTTCCACTAGGAGTCTTATCTTTCCATACTTTTTAAAACATAGATAGTGGGGCAGAAGATCACGGTTTACACTATATATAGACAAAGGATCTCCCACCTCTTCTCTACTGGCTGCTACTGTATATCTTAGAATACTGGTTTTCTGTCTTAACCCATTTTGCCTTACTCCTCCAACTGATCACAAAAAACAGTAGGGGGAAGCTGTGAACACCAGGATACCCAACAGAGACTACACCACTGATCCTCGCAGGTATTCTACCACAGAAGATCACACCATAAACACAAGGAAGCAGAACAGATCAAGTTAAGAAACAGAGCTTAACAAGAAGAGTCTCAGAAACAATGAGAAGACAAAGAAACAATCCTCAAATGAAGGGAAAGAAGGAAGCCCCAGAAGGAATGCTAAATGAAATAGAGGCAACTCAACTATCAGATATTGAGTTCAAAACAATGATTATAAGGAAGTTCAACGAGCTCACAATGAGCTTCCAGAAACTAGTGGGAAGCTACACTGAACTCACTGCAAACTATATCAATATGAAAAAGGGAATAGAAACTATCAACAAAGGCCAAGAGGAAATGAAAAATACAATTTCTGAACTGAAGAACACAGTAGAAGGGATGAAAAGCAGGATTGATGAAACAGAAGATCGGATCAGTGAATTGGAGGACAAAGTAGAAAAAAACATTCAGAAAGAACAAGAAAAGGAAAAGAGGCTCAGAAAAAATGAAGAGGGATTAAGAGAAATGCAACACAATATGAAACATAATAATATCCGTATAATAGGGATATCAGAAGGAGAAGATGAGCAAGGGATAGAAAACATACTTGACAAAGTAATGAAGGAAAACTTCCCCAATTTGATGAGAGAAAAAGTCACACAAATCCAGGAAACACAAAGAGTTCCAATCAAGAGGAACCCAAAGAGGCCCACCTCAAGACACATCATAATTAAAATGGCAAAATTTCAGGACAAAGAGAGAATATTAAAGGCAGCAAGGGAGAAAAAGGAAGTAACATACAAGGGAGCCCCAATAAGGCTCACAGCTGATTTCTCAATGGAAACACTTCAAGCCAGAAGGGAATGGCAAGAAATATTCCAAGCAATGAGAATGAGAGGCCTGCAGCCAAGGCTACTTTACCCAGCAAGGCTCTCAATCAAGATAGAAGGCAAAATAAGAAGCTTCCCAGACATAAGAAGTCTAAAAGAATATACCTCCACTAAACCAGCACTGCAGGAGATACTAAAGGGTCTGATTTAAGGAAAGGAAGGAAAAGAGAAAGAGAGAGAGGAGCACATGTACATAAATGGCAATGAATAAGTACCTATCAATAATAACCTTAAATGTAAATGGATTAAATGCTCCAATCAAAAGACATAGAATAGCTGAATG